>JAECUM010022099.1:0-47372 GCA_016617855.1 Megalonaias nervosa | reverse complement strand
GTTGATTTCTGTGGTATTATCGAATTCGGCATACAAGATGACGTTGACCGTCTCGGTGAGAGCTTCTGCAAACTGAAGTTCCACACGCAGTTGACCAGATTTTATAGGTGGAAATGTCCCTCGTCGCTGCCTTGGTCTGGAGTGAAATCAAAGGCCACAAAGTGTAACCTCCTACATAATGTTCGTACGAAATACCGTGACTGGTGTTGGTTCCTTGTTGTCCGATAGCTTCGTACAGGGACAATTACGATCTCAAGTAATTCTTCTGGGTAAAGTTAGGTTCGAAGGGTCTGGTACACAAGGTCTTGCCATCGCGACTGACTTCGATCTTGGACACTCTGTAGTGCTTAAACTGGAAAGGATTTTGATCGTGGGCTCCGTTGAGGGCTGCATTACTGACGATACCAACGATTAAATGTTTGGGTAACTGTCCTTGGAACAGATGATCTTCGATCTTGGATCGGAGTCCAGCAGCAATGGTGAATGTTTTCACTTCTACGCGTCGTATCGGATACTTGGCGGTCGTTCTGCTCAGTGTCTGACTGATATCGTTTCCCGCTTTAGGTAACACTTCTACGCGACGTACGTAAAGTCTGGCTTCTTGGATGATGGTTTTGTACTCGTTGGCATGAGCCATCAAATGGAAAGCGACACTGTTGAGATTCAGTCTCAGGCTGATATCCACTCTGTTGAGCAAATACTTGTCTTGCAACCACATGTCCAAATGCAAACGATCCATCAGTTCTAAACTACGACCTTGCAGGATTTTCTTTTGACGGTCATTAAAGCCCACATTGTGAGGATTGTCATCTACTGTCAGGGCTGTGTCGTTAAACTTGTTCTCACGTGCGGTGTCAGGTTTCCATACCACGCAAGCATCCAGATGAGTGTTCTTGTCCTATTTTCCGTACGTCAAGAGATTTTCCAGGTACGCTCGGTAAGGGTAAGTATCCATGCTACTGCTGACCAGTTTGTTATTCAAGTACAAATCCACTTCGCTGAACAAGGAATGCATGAAATTGTTGACGGGAGCTACTCTAACATCGGCTCCCGGATTGGTGTTGTCCGTTTTCATCATTTTGAGTTTCAGGTACAAGAAACTGACTAATCAGATCGATGTAATCTTCGAGCTGTCCTTTGATTTCAAACTCGATCGGAGCTGAATCCGTCAAAGAGGAGACGGGATGAAATTCGACCCATTGGGATTCTTGCATCGTCGTCATGGTCGGTGGCATGGCAAACAGATCCAGTTCCGACTTGGAACAGGCGAAAGACTCTCGGTGCATCATTTTCTTTTCTTTCTTTCTTTCTCTGATTTAATAATCAAAAACGTCAATGTCTCGGACGGTTTTTGTTTTCTTAGTCTTTCTAACTCTGGGGGTGTGAAGTCCTCTGAAGGGGTGTCTTCGTCGTCTCTTTCTGCCTTGTCCTTGCTGTGGTGTTCGGAAAGCAGGAATGCCTGACTCGGCAGCGTCCGTGGCACTTATAAGAGTTTCTCGTCGGCCTAAAATGTCTTTGCCCGTTTGAAGCAAGACATTTTTGCCTGCTCTCAAGAAAGCTTCTTTGGATTTTGTTTTTCAATGATGACATTTTGGAGAAATTCTCTACCTTGCGTTAACACGGCATCTTTCAAGGCGTGCAATCCCCGTGTCACCATCGGTTTTAAAACGGGGGCCACTGAACGAAAGGATGCTTTCAGCACATCTCCTAAACCATGTTCTCGCTGTCGAGCGACTCCTTGGTACACAGGATACACGACCGACAAGGGGTTAGAGTAATCGTTTTCGAAAATGGAGTTTCACTTTGACTTTCCCTTTGGTGAATGGAATGTTTTGTCCCAGATCTCCTTTTATAGTAATTTTGAGAGTGTCGAAATACGACTTACTGACGGGCAAATAGAGAAGATGTACAAATTCGCGGTGAACGTGATAGGTGTTTCCACCTTCCTCGTTAGCGTTCGTGGCAGAATCCACTTTGAAAGGAATGACACGCAGTAACGGTACGAAGGTATGTTCCACCATGTTGTACTCCACCACATCGGAGTATACAAAAGAGCAAATTCAGTCCTTGGTCCATTTCTACAGGGAATCGAAAATATTTCGCAAAATCCAAGTTGCCGGTAACGGCTGATATTTCGTTTTTAATCTTGATCAGCTTGGGATCTCCACCCAAAATGTCATACAATTCAGGACAAAATGTAATGGCCAACACTTTGTCCTCTGAAAATTTGATCATTAGGCGACAAGCTATTTTATGGTACTCGAGGGTGACACTTTTTCTGGTTTTCTCCAAGGCTTTGCCAAACACGGTATTCAATTTGGTAGCAATCGTGTTAACCAATGTTGACCGCTAAAATAATAGCCTGCCGGAATAGTCAACAAATAGGTGAACCGTTTAGTTTTAAGGTCTTGTGTTTTCATAGTGTCACTAACAGTGGTGCGTTCATCCAAGTTTTGTTGCACTTGTTCATCATGAACTTCCACCTTAAAAGTGTTTTCATTTGGAAGGATATTTAGGATTTGTGTAGGATGAATCATTTCCATTAAAGCCACTTTCCAATGGGCTTCGTGATCAAATTGGATGGCCTGAGGTAATTTGGCCGTGTAACAGCATAAGGTATTTTTGGGAAACACCTCCATGGAACTGTCAATGGGTAACGTTAAGTAAAATTGGTTATTCATATTTCCAGAGTTCTAGTGTCCGAGGGGTCGCTGGAAGTCAGAGGAGTGTCTAAAAGAGGATTGTTATGGTGACTGTTGGAAGGGGGACTGACGTTGGACGCAAGGTTCCCGTTGTTGTTCCCGTTAGAGGAATATTTCAAGGACGGATTGGGGAGAAGGTAACCGATGCAACTGCTGAATAAAATGGTCCACAATTGTTTGTCTCCTTGTTGCAAACTCAAATTGACAATGGCAGCACCGATGACACAATACACCACAACGATTTGGCAGAAAAAGACGATTTGCGTTTTAGGCACACGTTCTCCACACCACACCCACAAGGGTTGCTTTTGTAGATCTTGCAGAGAAGAACTGGGGGAAGGAGTGGTCACTGCAGTAGCTGAGGCTGTATTGAAGGGCATGATGGTCCCTTCTTTTTATAGTCGATGAGTTGCGAAGCTTCGATCCAAGAGTCAAAATTGGGAGGATATCTTTTCCAACGTACTTTGAGTTCTTTGACACATCGTTTTCCCACTTTTCGGGTTCTTCGATCTAGAATGCTTTCGATCTCGTACACGTCGTCTTCTTTTTTGGTCACACGTTGTAACTCGGGTAAGTAAAACGTTCCTTTTAACACTTCCCCGTTAATGTCTTCCAATTTATAGACGGGAGGATGACGGCCACGCTCTCGTTCAGTGACACGAAACATTTCGGTGGTCCAATTGGGTAAGTAACCTTTGTCGAAAGTGCATTTAGTTTTGCCAATGCGCACCCAATCTCCTGCTTCCAATACTCCAACTTTCTTATGGACAGTGACTGTCCATAAGAAAGTTGGAGTATTGGAAGCAGGAGATTGGGGACGTACCAAACAGGCGCATGAAGACGGTCACTTCGTCGTGAGTCACTTCTTGAGGGGTACATCCGATGCTCCGATGGTAAGATTGGTTGTACGTTTGGACTAGGTGTGGCAAGACGTCGATGTATTTAAGAGTGTGTTGATGAGTAAAATATTTCCACATGCGTTCTTTCAAATTGTGTTGAAAACGTTCCACGATGCTGGCTTTGGTTTCGGGATTCTCGGTGGTAAAAAAAAAATGAATGTCACATTTCTTCAATTCTTTTTGGAAAGCTTGGTTCAGAAATTCGGTGCCTTTGTCGGTTTGCCATCGAAGAGGATGACGCCCACCTTGTTTCAACACCAGTTTTAGGGCTCGCACTAACTCACTGCTCGATTTGGAAGTCAATGGCACGACCCAGGCAAATTTGGAAAAGACGTCGATGACACAAAACAAATATTTGTAGCCACGATTGTAGGTGGCCAAATGAGAGACATCGGCAAGATCGGCTTGCCATTGATGATAGATACCCTCCACTCGGGTGGGACTTCTGGAAAATTTCGTCGAATGGGTTTGTGTAAGGTGGACGTGGCTTGTTCTTGCAACCGTCGTTGCACTTGAGAAAAACGAACACTTTTCAGTCGAGTTTTGGCAGCACGATACAATATCTGAATTCCGTAACCTGCGGGATGGGATAGATCGTAGTAAATGCTGGCTAACACCCTCTCCATTTTTTAATAAGTTATCCACTCTTCACTGATGCTACTCCGGATGGGGTGAGGGGTTGGTTTAGAAACGGCTTTACGTGTCCGATGTGCCACGGGAGTACAAGTCGAGGGTAGTTGTGGTGATGGTGTTGGTGGCGGTAATGGAATGGCTTTGGTCTTCTTTTCTTTTTTCACTTCTGGTTTCCCTTCTTTCTTTTTGACTTCTGTATAAGGATGAGTGGACATCATCTTTTTAACCCATGCTTCACGTTCTTCTCGTTGGGGTGTAGGTGAAGGGGTCAACAAGGACACTGCAGTCTTACTAGGGATGGGAGCTGCTGACGAAAGACTTCTCGTGCCTCTTCATCCTCAGGTATCCGTGGGGTTACGTCTGTCTTGACCACAGGTGGTAGTGGTGGTGATGGACTTTTTATCAGGGTCTTAAAATCTATCAGAGTGGGTTGAGCTGTTTTGTCTAAGGCTTTCTGTTGAAAGAGTTGCAGTCGTTGCAAAAGCTGACCGTACCGTTGCGATTTTTCCGTTTCTGACAAATCGCTGCGATCAATCAATGATTGCAATTCGTGTTGTAACTGGGATATCTCGGTCAAATGAGGATTGGGAGGTAAATGTGGGGTCCGCTGTTCTTGCCAACGATGGTATTCCATCCATCGTTTGTAAGGCACTAAAGCCAGTTTTCGTCCTTCCATCAGATTTCAAGAGTCACGTCTGAGATCTTTTGAATCCAGAGGTCCCTTTTATATTCTTGACCCTTCTATCTTGGAGCTATGGCGGGTAAAATATTTCCCAACATACCCAACATAGGTCTCGCTGTTACATTGGTATGAATTTCTAACAAGGGGGAAAAATCCGCGTTGCACCAATATCTTTTTCTTTTGGCGAATGGGTATTTTCTTTTGGACTATTTGGCGAAGAACCTGTCGATGTTTGGCTAAGCATTTTTTCTGGTGTTGAGACAAAGGTATGTTCCTTTCAAGACATTCAGACAACATTCGCTCACGGTATCGATGACGTCTTTGAAGGCGGTTTGAATTAGGTTTTTTTTGAATGGGTGAAGAAGCTTTGGACAGGAAGGACATGTCCTAATGTTTGACCAAACGAGGAGGCAGTCCTTTCCTTATCTTTCCTTTGGGGGTAGAAGAAGGATGTCTTTTGGGGGGTGACATCTTTGTTTGTTGGTTGGTTGGTTCCGGGGCACACACCAAAAAATATACTAACGTCCATGACTTGGCATACGGCCTTTTATCCTTTTTTTATTTGACTATCACTTCGTCATAAAGGTGACAATTTGTTTTCCAAAATCGCCAAAGAATCCTCCTCTTTGGGAGCTTCTCCTTTGGACGAGTGTGTCTTTTCAGGGACAGACGTCGATGTTTGGCTAACCGTTTTTTCGGATGACGTGACTGTTCTTTTCTTTTTCCTTTTCCTTTCTGGACAGAAGAACGACGATGGTGACGGTGTGCACATCTTTGAGGGGACATCTTTGGGCGTTCAGGAGCACAAAACCACTGATCCCTATCGTTTTCCTCGGGTCTTTTTAATACTGGAATGCGACGCCACTGATTGTCGGCTCGTCGTATCATTTTCATGGCAGACATCACGCGTCCTGGAGGGGTTCGCAACGGACTCAGTCGGGACAGTTCTTGCTTGGACAAATCCAGTAAACTCTTTAACACACCATATCTCTCTTGGACTTTGATTTTGGGGGCAGGTACTTTGTGAGCAGCGACCACTGTTGCTAAAGAGGAAGAGGGGGTCACCGTTGGAGGAGACGTTTTTGGAGACGCGGGTTTCCAATTTTTCATCAAATTAGGAAAGACACGTGTCAAATCGGGTTTGTCAGGCATCACCAGCAACGGAGAAGTGGAAGAATCTGAGGCTACTGGAGACGCAGTCAGGTCGTGGTTTGCGAATGTAAGATTGAGTCCTGGCGGCAGTACCTCTCTTGGGGGTAGAAGCTGTTTTCTGTGGGCTTTTCTTTTTCTGTGACTGTGACCTGTTCTTGACACTGATGCTCTTTTTCTTTTTCTTCTGGGTACGTTGGGGAGTGGCTTTTTTCTTGGGCAGGACTTTGGGAACATTGGAAACCCATTTAAAGAGAGAACGAATGATAACACCTCCTAGAGAACCGCTTCCTCCAGGTTTCAAAATGATTTGCTTTTTGGTTTGAGTGTAGATGCGAGGATCAGAGAGATGCGTCAAGGCTACTTTGTTTCTCTCAAAAAAACGTTTGGTTTGATGTGCAATGTGAATGATGCCTTACAGTAATTGACGTGCTGTCACCGTAAACCATCGTAAGACTTCTTTGAGACTAGCTTCTAAGACACGAGCATGTATTTGTGGATTTTTTTTCTCGACTGATGCCGTACAAAGCACGAATCAATTTGACGGGAAGATGAGACTGAAGGGACGTCATGTTGACGCTGTGTGAGACAGACCCAAAGTGACCGAGGTTTTTATAGACTTTTTTGGTTGTTGTTGCTGTTAAGTCGACGAAGGGGACGTGTACACAACAGGCCCTCCGTCTTGGCACCAGTGGTGAAACAGATAGGTACAAAATCGCAAATAATCGGGGGGGGGGGGTTAAATCCACGAATAAATAAGCGTGTGGGGTTTGAGTGGCATCGTCGTGCGCGTGAGTCAGCCAAGGCGTCCCTAACTGTTTGGCTAAGACTTGCACTTGCGATTTATCTCTAGGGCTTTTAAACAACACCACGTAATGAGCATTGAGACTGATGGTACGATGGGCTTTACTTTGTTGAAACAAATTTTGGGTGATGTAAATGACACTGGCATTACGATGATGCCGTTTGCGCGTAAACCACAGTTTAATTTCTTTTTCGTCTTCTCCTAACATGTCGTCGAAGATGACCAGATGGGTTTGACTAGGATCAAACACAATCCCGTCGTCTTCGCCAGGAATGCCTTCCACAAAGACGATGGAATCGCCTTGACTTTCTCGCAGAAGGCTGTACGCCGATTGCCACTCTTTTTAACACCACACGATTCGTTGAGGTGGACGATCGGTCAAATGATGTTTATGTTCGATCAAACGTTTGACAAATTCGGTTTTTACTGAAACGCTACGTCCAGCAATGAGCATGTTAAAGGGATGGCGAAGATACAAGGCCTCCGAACTGACACGATCTAAGTGTTCGTCGATGACTTTGAAAGTGGAGGAAGAGGGAGTAGAGACAGTAGATGTAGCCATAGTACTGTAAGGAATGTCACTTTTGACACGAAGACAGACAAGACAAGAGTTTTTATACTTTTTTCAGGACACATTTATTGCCATCTTTAATTGTGAACAACACGAAAGACAAAAATACAAAATAGCCAAATGGTTAAGTACATGAATAAAAGACACATCAAAACGATCATAGTGGAATATAAACAAGTCTTTGTACAACATATTTAGTGATCAAGATGTGGTATAAACAAGTCTTTGTACAACATATTTGGTGATCAAAATGTGGTATCGGAGGGACAGTGTGTAATGTTCTTAGAGTCTCTACACTCTTTGGCACAGTCACACAGGGGTCCTCCCGGAATGGCCTTTCGGGGATGTCAATGACGGTCCTGTCCTGTCCGGAAGGGAGTGGTTCTTCTTCTTCTTCTTCTTCTTCTTCTTCTTCTGGCACTGTCACTAACACAGGATTAAAAGGTACTTTTTTCACTGAACGTTTAAAAATATTAGGATGACAAATCTTGGGCATAGTGTGCCACTTCTTTTGTCCAAGCCTCGAAACCCCAACTTTTCCAGTCACGTACATCTTTCCAGTGAGGGTGTAAGTCACAAGCTAAACACACATCATCGTACACATCTTCAGTATTTAAAAGCTGACGAATCATTCTTTCCTGTAGTGGTTGAGAAGTATCGAGATGAAAGGGCAAAGCTTTTAGCAGAATGAGTCTCTCGTGTACATTTAGAGGAACCACTTTCATGTTTTGAGTGGTATGTGCTGTTCGTAGAGTCCACAAGAAATCGGCCGGTAAACGAAATCTCAGAAAACAAGTCACTAAGACACACACCACACGTCGACCCCAATTCAATAGACACAAGTTCTCTTAAAATGCGATGGTAATCCTCCACCGTTTGAATATTGTCGTTGATTTCCTTCCACGGAATCTGTTGTATCACGAATGATAAAGGTCGTGGCATGGTAGTCCGTTTTTATACCCCTTTTTCTCGGAGGCAATAAGTGTACTTTCTGCACAGAGATGATCGTACTCCAGTGGCAAATCTAAATTGTTTAGTCACTAACTTGCACATCACACACCATTCAGAAGTGTCCTCTTGAACTAAGTTTACACTGTGTAAAAGATTTTGGTAACCCTCTAACTCTTCTTCTGGAATTCGTTGCAGTAAGTCAACCTTGTAGTAAAAAAAGTCAGTAACAAACCAATCCTTCTCGCCCACAAGTAGTTGATCAATCTCTGACCATTGGAACACTTTCATCAGAATCAATCTTCTTATAGCATTTAGTTACCAGTGGTTTAAACATCGGTGACGTAACGGATGCAATTGTTTTATGCGTTTCACTTGTATTTTGACGAACTCGCGGTAAATGCGTTTTCTCAACTCCATAGGCAATCCAAGAATGTTCACTTGTAAAGTATCCATGACCATGTCAGCCAAACACTCCTCCTAGTGCAAAAGTGACGGATGTAGTGAGTAATTTCTAGCCACTGTCATTCCAGGAAACGGTAAAGAATGTCATTAAAATCTTCTAATGTAAATGGTCTAAAGCGGATTGTTCGGAAGAACGCGCACTTGATCCAGAGAAATCGGACTTGTTTGTTGACTTTTGTCAATTTCCTCTTGTGAATTTCTCGACATAAAAGTTCCTCAGTCATCAATTGAGATTTTTCTCTGACAAGTCCTTGCCCAATTTTCTTGTAGATTTTTTCTTGCAATTCGTTTGGTAATCTTTGAATATTATTTTTTACATCGGGTTTAAATACTTGTCTAGGGGTTGTCCAACGTTTGACTCCTAGCCAAGCTGGTTTCTTAAACGACATGGTATGCCACTCCAATGACAAGGTCCCACTAAAGGTAAGTAGTGACAATCCGGAGACCATCGATGATGTTCCAGGTAAGCGCAATCTTTCTTCTCCCACTCGTGAAGTGACACACCGCAACTGAAGCACTTGACTTTATCCCCTTCGCCCAAGAAGATAAATCCGGCTCTAGCTAATTCTTCTTGGGTAGGTCCTCCCAGATATTTTGGCCATTTTCCTCGAAAGGTTTGGAATCGACTTTCAAAGTCGCAGTATTCAGGCAAACGCACAGGGAACGAATATTCGTCTTTCACAGGTTCATTTCGATGAGGGTACGGTGAAATCCGCAGAAGTTTGCTCAGTTTTGGATGAGATCCGTAGGGTGGTAGCCGCATGGTTTCATAATGATGACATCCACCATGAAAACCAGTAAAGTGAAAAGGTGTACGATGACAAGTGGCATCGCTTTTGCATCCGTCAGGTTTGACAAGCACAGCATCACATTCCATGGTAGGTATAGCAAAGTTCCCATGATGTGGTACTGAATCTCTGAGGTCACAGCGTACGGCATCTCTACCATCGCAAGGTACAGCATCGCACTCAACTTGAGAATCACCGAACTTGAATTGTGCCTGTCTGAACTTCATTTGTACTTCTCTGAAAGGATTCATCTTTCTCGCTTGGTCTTGGTAGTCACAATGAACTATCGGTCTTGGACGTTGTCCCTTTTTATACTAGTCGTAATGAAGTCTCGAGCTTGTACATCGTTCCCTTTTTACGCCTAGTTTTGGAAGTCTCCCTTTTTTTCTTCCTGGATAATGGTACTACCTTCTCTAAGGTACCGTCATACCCGAACCGTAGTGTGATGGGTTGAAAGGCCATAGAAAGGTAAGGACAGTGCGGAGCCCATCGAATATGTTCCAGAATAGCTGAATCTTTATAGATACATCGATCCATACGCAACTTCAGACCACAACTGAAACACTGTACTTCGTATCCCAATCTAGTCTCAGGTCCCAAGTAGACAAATTCTGTTCTAGCTAAACCATTCGCAGTAGGTAATCCTTCCCTATCCGTGGGCCATTTTTGAAACGTTTCCAATCTACTGGCACAATTACAATAGTCAGGCAAGAAGACAGGAAAATGGTATGGTTTCAACTTGGAGTTATCAGCGGGTCTCTCACTCGATTCTTGCTGTGTCGAAGTCAGCCTTCTTCTTGGTGGCTATCGTCATGGAACCATTTTTTTTTATACCAGTGTGTCCGTAAGGTAAAGTGAAGTGATTGGGAAGCCGAACTCTCTTTTGGTACACAATTTGATACACTTTTTCCAAGGGTTGACTAACGATTTGGTATGTGGGTAAACGTACAATCTTGTGCGGTTCGTAGGTGGTGACTCTAAAATTCCCATCCTCTCCAGACTGCAAGGCTTCTTTCAATACGCCAAAGTTTACGAGTCGACTGGTGCGATAACTGAGAGTCAATCCTTTCATTTTACAATTTGTGTGCACTTCTCCTTGTGGGTCCCGGTATTCGTAACCGTAATATTCATGACCGCCACTAGCAACACTTAGAATCTTGTCGTTGGGGTGCTCATCTGTCCAGGCTCCTAAACGGTCTCCTTCGATGACAGGGTGACAGAGACCCAGGCGATCGATGTAGATGCAACTGTCCGTGTCAAAGTACAGTGCACAATTTCCTAACAGTTCTAAAGCTTCGTACAATTTTAAGCGAGCATGGGCTGTCACGTACGCCGCAATGATGACATTTCCAAATTCGTCGACTTCTACAAAATCAAGTTCTTCTTCATAATTGACTAAGATCAAGTCCTCACGAAGGACGTCCACGTGTTTCATGTATTTGGTTTTGTCGTGAATCATCTGGAAATAGCGGGAAGGTTCCGTCAAATACTCCGTCTTAGGTAAACACGGTCGTTGTGCCATTTTTCCCCACAAGCAATTTAACATCACTTTGGCAAACGATCACCTTCCTTCGTTTTTCTCGATGTGGTCTAAAGTGATGCCTTCCTGATCCCAGTATTTCTCTTTGAATTTCTTTAGGCTTTCGGGAGTCTGGCACCAGGAAGGATAGCCGCTGACTTCTTGTTTCAGTTTCAAAAAGGTATTCTCTTAGTCTGCGAAAATGCCTTTCTGAGTCTCGTCACCCTTGTGGTATTTTTCTGTCTTGGGAAAGTGGTAAATTTCGTACACTTCTAACAGTTGGTATTCCAGGTCCAGAGCTTTGAACAATTCCACGCTGACCCACGTTCCTTCAAGGCGCGTTCTTCCTGAGTGTGCTGACAAGGTCGGTCTTGGTTACACGTTTCGGCACAAGTACGACACAAGGGAAACATCAGTTTTCCTTGGCAATGATATGGTAAAACGGGATGGTACAAGTTCATGGGAGGCAAGACTTTACATTTGATCAATTCTTCGTATTGTCGAATCATGTCCAGATCAATGTGTTCCGTCAGCAATTGTGGGTGCCCTGCGGGAAAGTGACAATATTTGCACACGTACGGATACAGAGAACACACGTCCAAGTATTTGCTTTCTTCTCCTTTCTCCTCGTCGGCTAGGTACAGCAAACAGGTGGCATTCGTCCGTCCTCCATACAAGCTGTCCCGCAGCTTCAGAGGGTCCACAGCTTGTAACTTTCCACGATGCGTTTAAACTCGGGATCGGTTTTCAATCGCTGATCGTACTCGTGTTCCCACATTTCTACCATTTCGTATCCTTGCTGTTCTAACTTCAAACGTCGCTGACAAGTGGCCTGGTACAAATCTTCTATGGTCCGTTGTAAAAACTGATTTTTAGTGCCACGCAGAGGGTAATATATGGGACATCCGTAAAATAAGTATCCGTTAAACTCGTACACGGTCTTGGGGTTTTCTAAGTCCAAACCATCCACCGAATACGTTCCGATGGTCTTTTCGCCTTCTCCGTTGCGGGCATGTTGGATCCATTTGTCTTCCTTGTCGCACAAGTAATGTAACCAGCGTTGGGCTTTGACCGAATATTGACGTTTGACAAAGTTCGTCGTTTGAGGACTTATGACAGCTAGGGTGTTTTCGGGCATGAATCGTTGACGGTACACTAAGGAACACGCTTTGGCAATGGTGCAGGCTTCTTTCAAAGGGTCGATCCCTCCGTGCTACATGAACAGTTTTCGAAATTTTCCACAGCAACGCCATAAAATGTCCACGTCGGAACGACAATGCTTTAACATTTCTTCCTGAAAGTCAAAGGGGTCCGAGGCGTGAGTCTGGAATCCGGTGATACTGGTAATGGCATCGAAATGTTCATTGTGATGATAGTCGTGAATGTATTTTCCGTCTTTGAAAATTTTGCCTCGAAATAACAGAGGTCCGCGCACTTCTTGAGGGTATACTTTCAAGGTGTAGCGTGGAGTCAAGACGTCTTGTAATATTTGCATTTCAGGAATGCCACAGGGTGTGTCTTTGGACAGGCCGGCATATTGTAACAGGAGTTCTGCTTCTCTTGTTTGGCTCGGTTCGATTTTTTAATTGTTTGCCAAGCTCTCTTCCATTCTACTGTGTCGTTCTTGTCGGCATACGTTCGTCCCATCACGATGGCACGGGCTAAACACATCTTGTCTTGAGGATTGTTAATTTGAACGAGTCTGCGCTTGACGCTGCGAAGGTCCTCCACCAATAATACCTTTTTGCGCTGTCCGGTCCCTTGGGGAAGAGAAACGTGGGTCACGAACAGTGTCGCTTTTCCGTCAGTGATGTGAAACTTGTCGCTGGATTGCTGTACGTGTTGAATCTTGTCGATGAAATTGGAAGGTGTCAATTCTGCCGGGCTGCTAAACTCGATCCAAACGGGGGATTTCAAGCTGTTGTGATGAATGGAAAGTCTCAAGTGGTCGTCTTCTTTAGCTTCACATTGCTGTTTCAGTGTGGTTAACAAAGAATCCAACACATGAGTGATGAACCCCTCTGCTTTATATAACGGTACGTCGGACTTGAAATCTTTAAAACTTCACCGTGTACGTGTAGGCTGTGGTTCTAAATTTTCTAGAGGAGCATTTGTCCGTTTCTCGAATGTGGTAGTACGTTTCAGGGTTTAATGGTGGTGATGGCGGACTTTGGTTTGATGTAGACTCTCTGGGTCTGGATTCTGGCTCACTCATGTCATCTTTAAAATCGCTGGCATGAATTTGAATCAAGACTTCAGCTATTGTGCGAGGCGATAAGTCACATTTCTGCCTCTTACTTTCTTCTCCTTTCTTCACGAAATGATACGATCGTTTCATCCTGACGGCAAAAAGTCAAATGACTACATTTGAAACGCCATGGACACCTTTATATCCATGTCAGACCAATGTATATATAAAGGGCTAGTGTCTTCCCTCCCAGTATTCATTTCACTCTCAAACCGACCAGCACTATGGAAGAACCCACACAGATCGAACTTCTAATCAGAGCTTTGCGAGGTGTCATACGAAAGTTTTCTTCAGACAAGCCGACGGAATACTCTCGAGATAAAAGTGAAAATACTTGCTATATCTGTCAGAAGAATGGACATTGGGCTACAGAATGTCCAGACCGTCAAAAACGCAAGACCAGTGTCAAAAGAGACAAAAGTCAAGATACCTGTTATCATTGTCAAGAGAAAGAACATTGGTCTTCAGACTGCCCTAAGAAACAACAGGAGCAGGAGGAAGAAGAAGAGGTGCCCTCGGCAAAGGAAGAAGCCCGACACGTTCAGAAAGAGAAGAAACAAAAAGACGAAAAAAAAGTGAGGAAGAAGAGGAGGAGGAAAAACCTGTGAAAGTGAAGAAAATCAAAAAACAGAGAGGGAGTGAAAGAAAAAAAAGACAGAGAAGAAGTCTATGAACTTTTTAAAAGTGTTGTGTTGTGTTGTGAATTGGACTGTAAAATTTGTACCAGAATAGACTAGACAGAAAAAACGTAAGTGTCTCCTGGTTTTGATTTTTTTTAGAATAAGGACCTACACTCACGCACTTACACACGTACATCATAGTGTGTGTGTGTGTGTGTGTGTGTGTGTGTGTGTGTGTGTGTGTGTGTGTGTGTGTGTGTGTGTGTGTGTGTGTGTGTGTGTGTGTGTGTTGTTGTTGTGCAGCCGTACCTTTGTGGATAGTTCAGTGTGCGTTTTTTTCTTCTCTTCCCTTCTGTGTGGATAGTAGAGTGTGTGTTTTATGCGTTCGCGTACGCTTGTGTGGATAGTAGAGTGTGTGGTTTTTTTCTTCTCTTTTTCTTCCCCTCCCGTTTGTGTTCTATGTTAACGAAATGGTGTTAGCAAAAAAACTTAAACAACGGCCCTTTTCAGGGCCACTCCACTGCTTCGAAATGATTTACTCTTTCTTGCCTAAACATTTTTTTTGTTGTTGTATAATTTATGTATAATGGGTCAATCTATTGCCTCGAAAAGATTTACTCTTTCTTGTCTAAAAAATGTTTAGTCGGTTGTATAATTAAGGTATAGTAGTTGATGTTCATCAATCTATGGTTGTTTTGTATATGTCTCTGTCTCTAACCATGTTTCTGTGTCTCTGTCTCTACTGTGTTTGTCCCTACCTAGGGTAGCCGCATGTATTCAGGTCAGCCACTTGCAACATTGTTGCCAGTGTTCCGCCCGATTGAGGTCAGCCACTTGCAACATTGTTGCAAGTGTCCAGTACCATGACGTCATCCCACCTGTTCCATTCCTATTGTCCCTATATAGTCCCAATATTATTTGTCCCTATAGTGTCCCAGGGTTTTGATTTTGTCTCTACAAATCTTGTCCCTATATCGTCGGGGGGGAGGTGTCTGTAATGTATCTTATTGTCCCTATATCGTCCCCCTTCACTACTAGTACTCTATAGATGTTTTCTTTTCTCCAATGGGAACTAAATCTGCTCCTGGGGCGTGTATTTTTGTGTAAAGGTTGGGTGGGGGAGGAATGTACAGTGTGGATGAAAGAAATGCCTCTTTAATGTCGGCAGAACTGACCAATCATTGGCATTTGCATTCAATGATGGACCTACAACAGGCTGACCTTGTAGGAAAATCTGTACTCATGCACATTACAATGATGAATTGTAACTATATGTATTTTAAAAGTCAGGTTAATCCGAAAAATAAACATGGATGTTAAGCTGTTTAGTAGTTGTCACAGGGTTTTTTCAGCACGAGTCAAGAACTATTGACCCCGCACTCAAAACGAGGGCAAGTTATTTGTTGTTTGTTGTTTTTTAAAGACGCGATGAAATAGTTGGGTACGAAAGGTCAGAGATCACGGAGGATCCAATAAACATTTTAAACTGGCTCCCTAAAACAGGGCCAGATTGGATTACGTTACATTGCGAGAGTGAATACAAGGTCACTTGGATCCAAAATGTTATACCACGCTCTTGAACCTGTGGCCAAAGGACCAGGTACCTAAACGATTTTGGTTTCTCGCTATGTGGCGGCGACAGAGGTCGCAAGGAAAACCATACTGTCTTACCCACGATGAGGTCCCTTAACCGTATCCACACACTGCCACCCTCACCCCCAGGCAATGAATGGCCCGCGCATTGTTTTACTATAAGGCGAGGCCAGTTAGTTTCCGTTGTAGATTCCGCTAGATAGCCCAGAGGGTGAATTGTTATTTGGAGAAATGAAATATGCAGTATATACTCGTCAGCATTCATGAATGCCGTTCGTAGCAGTGAAGAGATGTGCATCGTGTACTCTTGCAAATCGTGGAATATGCCAAAAACCGTACATTGGGTTATACTGTAAAGGACATAAAAATCATTCGAGGTCAGGTCAGGCTACATTAGATGGTACTTTATGTGACTGCTGACCCAGAGTGGACTGCTACAAGTGGCTGTCTCTGGAAAGTCATTTCTAGTGAACCAGGCAATCGAGAAAATATGCTGATATGTTGATCCCCCGGGTGTGAAAGTAAATTATAAGAGCTGCGTCGACTGCACATGACTTCAGCTCGGATGCAGAAAGAGCTGATGGTTATTCTCTGTATCCGGACTCGTCTCCAGATGTCCAGACAGTGTCGTGCCACTAGATTCAGACAGGTCTTGACGAGAGAGTGAGAGTGACTGAGCAACGTTTCCTAACTTAAATACAACTCATGTGCAAGTCATTATATTATCTGCCTACTCTACCACATACCAGTCATGTGGCGATTGAAGAGCGGCAAAGCAGCAAGTGTGGATAGCTGGGAGCTGTAGCTGCAGACCTGCCCACAGGCTGCTTACTTTTCACTTGACCAAAGAAGCAGTGAACTCGGCAGCCCCTGGACGACTGAGCAGTATTTTTTTTTTATTTAGATCGCACTGGCCACCTCCGTAGCATGAGGAACGGGTAGAAAAGGTGCCCTAAACATTGCCTGATTCACCTTAACCCTGGTCAGCATACCGCTGACGTCGGTGATCCTAACTTACCAGTCAAAATTCTGACAAGAATACAAAGGTGACGCAACTCACCATCGGTGCCTGGAACGTGCGCACACCAACGGACAGTATATCAGCGAAGAACAGCTCTGGTTGGTAGAGAACTCGCCAGATTCAACATCCAGATATCAGCGCTAGATAAGGAAGGGCAACTCACCAAAGCAGGAGACGGCTATACTTTCTTGAAGAGTGGTCGAAGTAAAGAATAGCGACGTGAAGCTGGTATTGGACTTGCCATTAAATCACAGCTAGTCTGCAAGCTCACAAATCTCTCAAAGTCGTATGAATGAGTGACTATGCAAATGGGACTCTCACTGTCTGGGAAAAAAAATGTGACTATCTACAGCAACTCTGCACACACCATGACCAACCGAGCTTATTATCCTTGTTGACTTAAATGCTCGAGTTGGCCAGTTGTCAGTGGCGAAAGTGGCTTTGGCAAATGCAAAAACAACGGTCTCCTTCAACTGAGGAAATGCGCTGAATATGACCTCATAATCATCAACACACTCAGTCTTCCGCCTGCCAAACTGCAGCAAGACGTTTTAGATACACCCACGCTCCAAGCACTGACATCTCAATGACCCCGTCATCGTCAGGAGAAGAGACAGGCGACGAAGGCCATGAGAAGTGCAGAATGCTGGACTGACAACAGGCTCATAGTCTCCAAACTCAATGTCCAGATTCAGCCTAGCAGACGACCACACGGCAAAAAAGATGCCGAAAAACTTAATGTCTGCATATTGAAACAGGAGAATGTGAAACATGTATTTGTCAAAGAACTGGGCAATGAATATGGACTCCAAGAATGTCGAGGTAAACCGGGCATTCTTTGAAGTATCTGTGTACTGAGCTGCATCCAAAACCACCTGTCCCACCACGCGAAAACATCAGCATTGGTTTGGTGAGAAAGATGCTGCCATACTGAATGAGAAGTATCGGTTACGAAAAACATGTTTAGAAGAGAGCATTTCATCACCTAAAAAGGCAGCCTTCAAAAACATCAAGAGGACTGACAGTTACAATACTCCTGGCTGAGCAATAGGCCAGATGAGATGTGCCATTAGCCTGTACTGTGGCATTGTGCTAAGAATCTATCGATGTAACACAATAATATTATCTTAAAATGTTCTTGTCTAAATTCACTATAATTCCGAATTAATGTTTCTGCCCAAGAATATTATTAATCAGCAATTTGTATTTCCAGTGAATAATACTTTCAATCAATAATTCCACTCAAATGAAAATCTGAACACAACAATAAGACTGATTCTGCTTCAAGATATTAAGGCAAGAATGAGTAATTTCTTAATTAAACAAGATTATATACAAACAAACTAAGACACAAAAGTAGAAACAGAATGAGGGTCACAAGTTCGTTTCTAGAAAATTCCAAGTTGTTAACAAGATAAAATCTAGTAGTAAAATTATAATAAAGACTGGTAAAAATCAGGTAGGCCAGGATTTTTATAAGGGAATTCCAGTGTCATAGACTGAAATTAAAATAAACATGTATACATTAATAATAATATGAATGCTTAATCCACAGTCATATGAAACATACTAGCGATGTATCTTTTGTCCACGAAACAAATGTTACTGGTCAGGTACAACATAAACCTAATTTAGGGCAAGGTCAAGTCCAAAATACAATTATAATAACATATAATCATGGAGAAAAAAAAACTAACAAACAATACAAATTAAACGTACATAACACCAAACACCAGGAGCAGATGCTATACTAGTAGAAGTCTAAAAAGCCGGAAGCTCGTACATGGCACGAAAACGGTCTGAACTCTTCCATCTAACGTAGATTCAAGGAACTATAACCCAGGAGTGCACGGAGGCATCTATCGTCCATACGTACAAGAGGCAATGCAACAGACAATCCTGAGACAACCATCGGGGAATCTCCTTGCTGTCAATATCTAAACGAATCCTCGCCAGAATTCTGCTGAATCGCCTTTTGCGTTACAAGAGCTCCTGCCTGAGACCCAGTGTGGCTTCAGGAAAGGACGAGGGACCATATACATGGTGTCTGCAGCTCGTCGTTTCCAGAAGACATTCATAGACTGACAAAATCCTTGACACAGTCTGGGGGGCGGGGGCGGGGGAGGGAGGGGCTTTGGAAGATCGTAACAAAATTTAATTGCCCAGAGACATTAGTCGTGATGGTTTAGTAATTCCATGATGAAATGCACGCCCGTGTCATGGACGACAGCGAGTAATCTGTACGACGCCCAATGACCAAAGGAGTCAAGCAAGGTTGTGTGTTAGCACCAACCCTCTTTAGCATGATGTTCTCTGCCATGCTTACTTATGCCTTCCTTGGCTGTCACTGGGATCGACCTCAGATACCAGACTGACAGCAACTTCTTAAATCTGAGGAAACTACATTCGAAGACGAAGTTACCTGATTGTGACTTTCGTGACCTCCTGTTTCTTGGCGACTTTTTCCTGAATGTCAAATCTGAGTCTTACAGGCAACAGAGTATGGACCATTTCTCTTCAGTTTGTGATAATTTCGGTCTTACAATCAGTATCAAGAAGACAAAGGTGATGCACTAACCTGCACAAGGCGAGCGAGATGTAGAGCCTACCATCACTGCAAATGGCTAAACCCTATCTCAACAGCACACCGTCACGTGCAGTCATATTGATTATGAAACCAGCGCCAGAACTGGTAAAGCAAGTGTCACCTTTGGCAGACTATGCCCAAATGTGTTGGAGGACAGAGGTAGCAGCCTACAGCTCTCAAAAGGCAATGTGGTGCCAACCATATTGTATGCATGCGAAACGTGGGTGGTGTACAGCCGCCACACCACGAAGCTGAACCATTTTCACATGGTGTGCCTGAGGAAACTGATGAAGATAAGATGGCACGACAACGTCCCAGAAAACACTGAGGTTTTCAAACTGCCAGGCATTCCACGCATCCTCACTCTGATCATGAAATCACAGATGAACTGGACAGGCCACATCACCAGGATCTCAGAAGATCCTCTACTGCGAGCTGAAGGGGAGAAAGGAAGTTCAATGTGGTAAGAAGAAACACTTCAAACATTCCCTTAGGTCATCCTTGAAACACTTCAACATTGACCCCGAGTCTTGGGAAGATTTCGCACAAGTTTTGCGCCAACTGGCACTGTGTCATCCATACAGGAGCTGCAGACTTTGAACTGAGAAGAATTGCGGATGCAGCGCAGATGCGTGAGTAGAGTAATTCTCAGAACTACAGCACCTCTATTGATCAAGCAAACCCAAGCGACATTTCCTGTAAAGTGTGCCTCAGACGGTTCAGGGCACGAATTGGCTTAATTAGCCATTCATGCACTCACAGAAACCAAACCAGTTAGTGGTATCATGGTCATCTTCGAACTGGAAGGACAAACGACAACAACAGTGTTCATAATGACAAGCAAAAAAGAGGTGTTAATGCTGGAAATGCGATGCTGGAGTTAGATTAGAGCACATGACATGTATGGCCTGTGGAGGGAAACATATGGCAATAAAAATGACGATAAAAGTAAAATAAAGGCAAGAAAGCAGTTTTTCAATGTAATTTCTGAGCTAAAGAGGACGTGCCCAACATTGCATACGCTCAGTAAGCATCACGATTATTTTATGACACATTTCTTTTGCTTTGTATGTATGTATGCACAGGTTCATCACTTCAAGATTGAGCGTCTTAGGTGGTATGGCGTCAGGATGCGGCCTAGTTTTGCCCATCTTTTTGAGCTGTGTGTTCTAGAGGGTACACAATCCAAGTTTGGTAATTGAGTGATTAAGAATGTAAAGCATCAGACTATCGCCAAGCTGTATCAACTACTGAGAGCTGTGTGTTCTACGGGGTATAAATATGTTGTTCTGTCAATACTAAAGAGACTGAGTGAGCTTTTAAGTTCCCGGCTAATAAGCTCTGAAGAGTATAATGCTAAACGAGATATAGAAATACATATTGCACGGCGCCGGGCCGAGCATTCTCTTCCATCAAGATTTATGCCTTCCACACCCGACCCAGTGTCGGACATAGACAGGTTTATAGATGAAATGCATCACGAGTGTGTAGCATTGCATTCAGCCCCATGCCAGCTGCAGGACCAGTGGTTCTACAATCACTACCAAGATGTGAAAGGTGAAAAGGAAGAGTCAACGCAGTTGTGATAAACTTTCGGATAATTGATCCTCAGGGGCATAAACTCGAAGCAGATGCCTTGGTGTTTCTAAACGTTATGGCACCTGGCGTTTGGAACATAACTCGTACCAAGTTAAGAAGGTGCACAGCTGGAAAGAATTACGATTATGGCGTATTTGGCAAGCAAAGCCACCCCAGTGGTGTGTGAGGATCAGGTTAAGCAGTTTGCATATGAAGCCATTGCTTAATCATATAAGGCATTGAGAAAACAATGCGCGGGGGAACTGGCTGGCGCTTTGTGCGGTGTACATAACTTAATTTTGGAGTATCTCAGTACCACCTGTTTCGCGGCGGGAGCTACATACTTAGATCAAAGCACGTTCCGGAACGATTCGTTGTTAGTGTAAAAAGTTTTGACAACTGCTGCTTCAAATGGGTGATTCTATTGCCTCTATACCTGGCAGGAGATCACGTTGACAGCCCAGGAACGTAGAGACAGCACCCGGACAAGCTAAACATTACAGGCATTGACTTTAATGTAAAGGTGATCGATATCAACAGTTTGAGATACAAACCAAGAATTGTCACTCGGCGTTTTTAGTTAGCCAAAAAAGGATTTTATCCAGTACGGGTTGGCAAAGAAGTAAGGTCATACGCTGTGGATCGACTGTTGCTGTCTGAAGGCAAAACACAAAGGAGCCACTATATGTGGAAAAGAAGACCTCAGTTGCATGATACGACAACATAAAGCACAATGAAAAGAATGATTTATGCTAACGATGCCTGTACGTCTTTAGCAACGCCGGTCTATGGGAGGCAAAAACTATAGACTGTCAAGGAATAGGCGAAAAACCCAAGCGTGTGACAATGCCGAATCCAGGCAAGAACATTCTCAACTTTCACGAACTTGAGGCCTGCTGATGTTGTTTAGATCGTGGATCATGTCAAGCCAGTCGATACTATTGTCGACATTTTAGCCCCATATAATGAGCATATTCCTTTGACAGCATACTTGACATTAACCAGTACAAAGTGCTTGCTCGTAGTATGAGTCTTTTGTATACGATGGAGGCCATTTTGCATAAAAACCAATAAATGGGATAGTCAATTGCTACGTGGAGAGCATAGACTTTTCAGCCGCAGACAAACACAAAACGATGCGTCGAGGCACCATTGGGCCTTGCTCGGCGCGTAAGGGCGATCCTTATAGGACCCTTTGAATGTGAAAATACAAAGTTGTTACTAAACATCCTAACGCGCTGTATGAAATGAACAAGCTTTACGTGTGGAACCTAACGTAGACGATTACAAGTTCTATGTCTTCCGTCAGATTAATAATGCTTCCGTCTTGGAAACGATTAAGATGTTAGCCGACAATGCAAGCATAGCGATGATGAACTTCCTTCGATTGATATCTCTGTAATGTTTATCTCTGACGTAAAAGATGCCCATATTCTGATGATCTAGACCGCAACAAAGGCAGCTCCATAGTCTATTACAATGTAATACTAGAGGGAGAAAAGAACCCAATACGAATACAGAGCCGCGGCCCGCACAAAATTCCGACGTCTTATACTTGGCTCAGCGGTACGCGCACATTATGAAGGTAATCCGCGACAATGCTCATGTTGACCCGACTAGCTATGCCGATTCTGCAGAGTGAACAGTTGCTAGTAATCAGGTTATGAAAGACATACCGGACAAGTAAAGTTCGAAAAACTCACTCGATTTCGTGATGAACTTTGCTATGTCGATATAAATGGAGCTGATACGTGCTTTTAAGAACCTTGAGTTAATTGATTTATTTTATTGTATTTATTTTTCTGGTTTAGGTGCAGCCTGCAATAGGTTCTATACAATTTTATTTTGTTTTATCCAATTGATTGAATTGTGTTCTGTATACAGGGCTTCTGTTCTATTCAATATCTCTCTTCAGATCTCCATTTATTCCATTAATTTATTTCATTTTAATATTCGCTCGATCAGAGCTATAACACCGTGGTCGATTATCCTCTAACATCGTTAACAACCAATGCCACGACACCCATAGTTAGCTTCTATCAGTATGTGCGCGAGGTGTTCTTCGGTGCCAAGCATACCATCGATAAGCATACAAACGTAGAGACGGCCAATCTGATCCATGAATCTTTCGTTTTGGAAAAATTTCGAAAATCGAAGAAAAGCTACAAGCTGACATTGAGGTTCCCAGCGGTCTCTTCAAAAGTACAGGCGCGGTTAATACTGTTGATGGCGTCGACACGACCATAAAAATTGTGTCTATGGATATTGGTTCCTCCGTCATAGGGTTTTGACCACAAATGTTGTCGGGCCAAATGAGTTATCCCTGAGGCCAAAGTTATGTGCTGCGGTGCGCTGACGCTGATTGGAGGTTATGTCAGCCGTCGCCTAATACTAAAGGTAAGCAAAAACACGATGAGATACGAATAATTGCAGAGACTACACAAAGTGTCGTAACAAATCGTGTTTCAAAACCCCTTGCAGATAATTTGTATCAGACCAGTACGCTCAT
Organism: Megalonaias nervosa; assembly: GCA_016617855.1. Lineage (NCBI taxonomy): Eukaryota > Metazoa > Mollusca > Bivalvia > Unionida > Unionidae > Megalonaias > Megalonaias nervosa. The sequence continues at coordinate 24,055 of JAECUM010022099.1, read as the reverse complement.
CGTCCATGAAATCGACAAGTATGACGTAATGATAAACGAAATACGCTCTGATTCTGATTCATATCGAGGTTTTACTGCTCAAAGATAATAAACTAATTAAAAGCGAGAATGAGCCAAAAACAGAGCCAACATCGGTACCCACAACAGAACCAACATCGGTACCGACAACGGTATATACAACGGAACCGACATAGGTACCTACAACGAAGACTATAAAGCCTTGCAATATGTAAAACTCATACCGACCAATGGTTTTATATGACCATGAGATTTTGCAGGAACTGTAATAGGGTAATGGTTCGTGATCCCTCCTCTGGGTCGATAGTCTACGCATGCTTCTGTGGCGCTGATCATGCGAGCGCTCCTTAGGAGCTGCGTGTGGCTGGTTCAAACAATGCCCTTCGAGGCGTATGAGGGTCTTTTGACCAACGCATCACATGATCACACAAACCAATGCGTTACATGCTTGCGATACGGTTTGCTATCATATGGCTCAGGTCAGATCAGAGAGAGGAGGAGCGGGGGTGGGGGGTATTTTGCTTCTTATGAGGTCACGCGGAAAAAAAAAAAAAAAGAAACATTGGCGGTAATTTATCCCGGTCTTTTCTTTTCCTTTTAGATAAAGGGTGATTGACAGTTATTGTCATGCTCACAATAGCCTCACTAGTTCACTACCTACTGTTCAACACATACTGGACATAACGATTAATGGCAATTATAAAATACATATGGAAGATTATTTAAGACATTCTAACACACCAAAAGATGTATCAGTGAAACAGGACCCAGGCCGTGTGACTTTCCCTACGCTTGCCAGCCACCGCCCCATCGCGGACACAAAAATATTTGGCCCCTCCGCCAGTACGCAACCGGGGCGCGTATCCACCCATTGCCTTTGTGAGGGTTTGAGGGTAATGAGTTTTGAGACTTCGACATGGATTAGATCGTGTGGATTTTGTTGCGCTCTCCATCCACCGCCCCATCACAGGACAAAAATCATTTGGTCCCAGGTTCGCGTACACTGTAAAAATGTTGTGACCTTTGACCTTTGGACCATACCAAGCTCTCGCAATGGGGCATAAACAATGACTCAATTAATCGAAGTGGCTTATTAAAAAAATTTGCATACACACCCACCCACTCCCGTACCTCTAACCTAATCAGTACTTTTGGTCCCGGTTTTTAGTGAGGTGTAAAAACAACATTGCTCATTTTGAGTACATAGCAAAACGTTTTTGACCCTGCTCCAAAAAGACTCTTATACACCTACTCGTTTTGTTATAATGTGTACATCTCTATCATTTTCTACTTCGGAGTCTTTGGGTTAATTTTAATGATGCATCGGAGTATGGTTGAAGTTTTTGTAATTTAACGTGACGATAACTGAAACGTTATTTTGACATCTTAATCATTAAAGGCGGTTTTATAAATGTGATCTCTTTGTTGGAAATTTTCAATCGCAACGTATGTCAGTATCGTTTCATTAAATGTTACCCCTTTATTTACACTAAACTCGTCTTTCATTCTAGTAGAAATGTTTTATTAATACCAAACAAAACAGAGCCCAGGTCGATTATAATAGAAGGCACTCATATTTACACTTCCTAGCATTTTTTACCTTCGATTTGATTGATCAAAGATCTTGCAATGTTAATGTAATTTTCATCCCTCAAAAGAAACACAGGTTAAACATTTTAGTCACGGACGAAAATGATGGCAAGAGGGTTGGGAAGGTATTTTAAAATTCATGTCTTGAATAACATATTTAAAACTAAGTATAACCGCTCATGTGGATATTTTATGACCAACCATGTCCGTCCCTCCGAGTGTACTTAAATGTGTCCGTTAGCCATGCTTTCTTGTAGCCTGTATTCTGTCTTCACTGAATGAGAGAGTGGTTGAATTTTGGAATGTTTCATGAAGATGAGTAGATAGTTCTCATCAGTTAATGAATCAAGCGTTTTAGATCCTAGGTGTAGCCACTGTGGGTGGGCTTGTGTGAAAAAGGGGGCGTGCTTGTAACCTAAGATCCAACTACAATGGATCGAGGGACAATGATCATATTTGGTGCCATATTTCTTGAAGATGTGAAGACAAAAAGGAGGGTTTCAAATACTGGAAACACTAGCCATAGAGGGTAGAAATAGGCGTTAAACAATCAAATTATCCCTGGGATATAACTCGTTGTGGTTATACATTATAGTCCATAGATTTCTTTGATTTAACAACTCCAGCTAATGCATTTGTTGTGGCTGAGAGGTTTTGAAGTGATAATTAACCTTTGATCGAATGTCAGACAAAGTCAAACATTTGACCAATACTATCACTGGAAAAGTAGTATGCATTACTTTTTCACGGGCACAATGGTAAGATGTCCTTGTGTCCTGGTCTAATATCGGTCACCTTGCTGACTGGTACCATATAATGTATATACACTCAAAAGGGCACAACATAATAATTTTTTGGACAATTTTAGGACATTTTCGGTATAACATTTCAGTCCATACGAATTCATATCGGTGTAATGGTCAAATAAAACAAATTTGATTTTGTATCCTGTGGTATGCTGATTGGTAGACGTGGTCATTTCTGCTCTGGCGAAAGGTCAGTTGTTGCTAATAATACTGACCTCTTTTAGATCAACTTTTGCAGAGGCCTGAACTTTTAAAAATTGTATGATGAAGCGAATTCTGTCGCTGTGGCAGCCAAAATAATGTGAAACTGGTGTACCTAAAGAATGCTTCGAAAAAGTGGTCAAATCTAAACAGCAAGACGAGTTAGAGATAAATAGTGTTAAGATTAATAGGTATCGTGTGTGCACGCACGTACGCACCCTCTCTCTCTCTCTCTCTCTCTCTGTGAAACCAAAGTAATATCAGTAATATACAGTCCTACAGTTTTCAAGACGCGATAGTTGTATTACCTTGCAATGTCTACAATAATCTACACAAAACACTCCATGGTGATTACTACTGCGTAAATAATTCGAGAACAGCTCTCAAAAGGTGAACGCCGATAAGAGAAAGCCGAAATACAGTTTCAAGTTTAACAGGATCAAATACTGAAGACTGACTGCATTATGTCGCGTTGACAGCCTACAGTGTTTGTGAGGTGTCATTACCGTACAAAAATACCCACTTACACGATCGATTAACTCTCGACGGATACTTCTCCGCTGATTGGCAGGAACCGACGCTTTGAAGTTTGGAGCTTTGAAAGAGGGAAAACCTTTTAAGAGGCACATGTCCGAGTATTGTCCAAGGTAGGAGACTCTTGCATTTTGAAGAGAACTTGGATTTAGAATGAAAGGACAAGTAAGTGAAGTAAAAGGGTTGCTAAGTGAGGACCTTCTTCTCACGTAAGTAGTGTAGTGGGGTACTTTAGCGTCAATGGGAAAATACATTACAGACCCCCCCCTGGGGCACTATAGCATCACGATTTTTGGCGTCAAAAAATCACCCTGGGGTACTTTAGCGTCAACGGGAATTTATTATAGGGACAAGAGGAATGGTACAGGTAAGGTGACGTCACGGTACTGGACATTGGCAACAATGTAGCAATGTAGTACCGTGACGTCATGCCACCTGTGTCATTTCTATATACAAACACGAATCATTCGCGTTCGTGTCAGTGAATAGTATAGTAGAGTATGTTTTATATATTAGCTTTTTTTTTCCATTTTAGGCAAAGTGAGAATAAATATCTTTTCGAAGCATATCAAGTGGCCCTGAAAAGGGCCTTTGGGTTTTTGTCTTCTATTTTCTCCACTTCTTTAACCAGTTTCTCACTTTTCCAATGATTCCTTTCTTCTTCTTCTTTTTTTCATCCTCTGGAATCCAGTCTGGATGTCCCATTGATCTAAATTTTTCCTGTATTTTCATCCAGTTGTTGTTCAGTCTCTCAAAGTCCTCTTTTCTCTTTATGTTTTCTTTGTCCTGCCTCTCTTTTGACCAGGTGTCTTTGATGTTCCTCACTTCTTCGTCCATCACCTTTCTCATGAGGTCTTCTGCTTTTTTTAACTGGTCTAACCCCCAATGGACAAAAGACTACTCTGTCAAATGGAATATCTCTTGCAAAAAACACCTCACTTTGATGACAACATCAAGGGCCTCCTTCATCGTCCCCACTCTTACATATTTAGGATCGATGAAGCCTCTTAATTTCTCTACTTCCTCTTCTATCATCCTTTGTATTTGATCCCTGGCTACTTTCAGGCTGTTCGCAAAGTCTAGACTGCCTGGGAACCTCCATTCCTGTTGAAGTCTTTCTACCACATAGGCATCCACCATCCAGAACCAACTATGTCTCAATTCGTTAAACAAGTTCATGTTGCCAGCCATTTTTTATGTTCTGTGTAGAATGGCGCGAATGACGAACGCTATGCTTTTATATACTTCAAGCACGGACGTGAAGGAAAACATCCCTTACATTCAGTTCACATATTATCTACTATCCACACAATCGGGATGAGAAGAAAAAATACACATATCTACTATCCACACACTCGGGATGAGAAGAAAAAATACACACATCTACTATCCACACAAACGGGAAGAGAAGAGAAAAACACACATATCTACCATCCACACAATCGGGATGAGAAGAAAAAACACACATATCTACTATCCACACAAACGGGAAGAGAAGAAAAAAACACACATATCTACTATCCACACAATCGGGATGAGAAAAAAAAGCACACATATCTACTATCCACACAATCGGGATGAGAAGAAAAAACACACATATCTACTATCCACACAAACGAGATGAGAAGAAAAAACACACATATCTACTATCCTCACCAATGAACGAGAAAGCATAAAACACACACACCTATTTACTATCCTCACAAATGAATGCGCATGCAAACACACACACACACACACACACACACACACACACACACACACACACACACACACACACACACACACATCAGTAAAGGAGTGAGTGTTTATAGTCACACTACTCTACATTCACACCAATTGGCAAATTGAATAGTCTCTCTTTTCTAGAGATCTGGTTAGCTCTGAGAAGGGCTGTTTTTTCTTGAACTCCAATTGCATCTGGTTAATGCTGGCACCTCCCAGGGCGGGCATCACACACACAACGACGACTCCAATCTTGCTCCCAATTGACACGTGTAGTTGGGAGTGCAGAGAGGGCTTGAGTTGCTTCACTCTCCCAGTCTTCCGTCTCTGGGATAGTGAAGGCTTCCCTCCTATACCACAACCGTGGATGATGACGTTGTGGTGCTGGTAGTGCTTGTGGTGCTGGTTGTCGTGCTGGTCCTGGTTGTGGAGGCGTCCTCACCTCAGGTTTCACCTCTCACACAAGACTTAGCATGAGGTGAGGCGAATCCTTTCCTCCTTCTCTTTCTTCGTTTTCATCTTCTCTTCCTCCTCTTTAATTATCTCTTCCTCCTGTTTTGACTCCATGGCCAGCTCATCCAGGAGTCTCCTGGCATACTCCAGGTGCATTTGGAGCTCCAACAATTTGGCTAATCTGCTGCTCATCTTCATCGAAGTTGACTAGTCAACAATGGTAGCCAGACTGACGATCGCGTCGCTTTATATACTTGAAGCACGGACGTGAAGGTAAACATCCCCTGACATCAAAACTTACCATCACGTGAAACGTGCGGACCTAAAAGAATCACTCATGTTGACTTTTTACTTACAAACACACAGACATGCACGATTTGACAAGACAGAGAAAACAAAGGGTGGATTGATTTTTTTACTGACAAAAGAAACGAAGTGCTTATAGACGCACTTCTATTTATTTTTTAAAATTTTATAAGTTTTGGCAAATTGAATTAGTATCTCTTTTCGAGAGTATTGGGTAGCCCTAAAAAGGGTTGATTTTGTTTTTGTTTTTTGTGTTTTTTTTGTTAACGGGGGTGATGGCAATCTTTTTTTTTTACTGTCTAAGATTCCGTCCCCGTCTGGCGGCAGGCTTTCCTATACGATACGGCCTGCTTCTGCGGAAAGAGAAGGAGAACTCATTGGTGTCCACACGGCAGTCGACAAAACCTCTGTCTGGTTCTTGCTGCACCTGTTGCTGCTGCTGTTGTTGCTGTTCTCTCTGCTTTTGAAGTCTGTACTTCTCTGTCCATTCTTCTTGTTCTTTCTTGATTTCCTCTCTAAAGACCTCTTCTATTAGGTCTTGAGCTATGGATAACATCCTGACATTCTCTATCTCTTCATGCTTAGGTATCAGGTTTAGCCTGACACGATGTAAATTGACGTAAGCTTCGTTCAGCTTAGCTAGTCTGGAAGGCATGTTCATAGGTTGACGAGTCAACAGTGGATGGTCAGACTGGAGAACAACCCGCTTTATATGGTTCAAACGCGAACGCGATAGAAAACATCCCTACTCAATTTTAGTGTCGGAACGTTATGATAGCGAATGTCATGGTGAGGGATAGAAAGAAAGTCAAAGAGCATATATTCTCAGCGTTTGTTTGAAAACAAACGACAGACACATTTTTTCAAAACAAAACATTTTTTATTCAACCAACAAGTAACAAGTAACATCAAACAAATTATTTTTGACAAGGTTGACAACGTTGTGAAATCATGTGAGATTTCCATTGATGGAAGTCATGAGGCCATTGATGTACGCTACGTTTCCTAGTTAAAGACAAAAGATAGCCATAATGGTCACAAAACCATCGATCTACTTTCTCATCGTTTCTAGAAGAGTGACGATCAAAATAAGTCACTAAATGTTCTAAAGGATATCCAAGACTGCGTTGATGAAGAAAATACACACAATATTGTCCACACACTATAGAATCTGTGCCTTGTAATTTCACATTATTGAATCGTGTCGTCTGGGCATTTCTTCTCATAAAGTTGGTGATGTCGTCTTCCAAAGGGGGTAATCCATATGAATCAAAATACTCCACACAGTTCTCTTGAGGGAAGTAGACGGCAACCCAGCGAGTTCCTGGAAGATGACTTTCGTCCGTGTTGATGACATAAGCTTGATGATCTTGAGGTTTGCGATGAGGTAGTTCATCTTTAGCGCACACGACAGGATTCCAAGAAGCAGTATACGAACTATTGTTCAAAAGGTAATAAAGTTCCCAGGTATCCATTTTTTTGTTGTGTTGTTGTTTGTTTTTTCACAGGTCATGATAAGTCATCAGTTCAATTCTGACCTTTTGTTTGAAACGATCTGTCAAGTAGCCGTTTCTTCGTTTCGTCTCCGCACTCTGGGCTATGAGAGATTCGATGCGATAGATCTCTAGAGTAGTCAATGGTGGGCAGGAATGATCACGCAAGCCTTTATACCACTCATGCAACACTGCTTCTTCCGAGATGAGACTCCAAGCGTCGTCCAGATACTCGTCCAGTTTTTCTTCTTGACTCATCATCATACATTTATCATGTTGAATTTGACTGCGATGAACGTTTTGACATCCATAACAATATTTCTTGGTCAATTCCGTATTTATATTTGCCAGGTGTTTGGCAAAACAGGACACAAAATGTTGTTCTTGTTCTGGCCATCTGGACTTGACTACTACCTCGTCCTCTTTGTCTTGGTCTTGGGCTTCTGTTTTCACGCTATCCTCCCATTCCATGTCCAAAGATTCTCTACTGTTCGATGAGGGATAGGAGTCTTCCATTGTTTCTAATACTCTAGAATGACTTCTCTCAAACTGTTGATTTCTATGGTATTATCGAATTCGGCATACAAGATGACGTTCACCGTCTCGGTGACAGCTTCTGCAAACTGAAGTTCCACACGCAGTTGACCGGATTTTATAGGGTGGAAATGTCCCTCGTCGCTGCCTTGGTCTGGAGTGAAATCAAAGGCCCACAAAGTGTAACCTCAGACATAATCTTCGTACGAAATACCGTGACTGGTGTTGGTTCCTAGTTGCCTGTAGCTTCGTACAGGGACAAGTACGATCTCAAGTAATTCTTCTGGGCAAAGTTAGGTTCAAAGGGTCTCGTACACAAAGTCTTGCCATCGCGTCTGACTTCGATCTTGGACACTCCGTATTGCTTAAACTGGAAAGGATTTTGATCGTGGGCTCCGTTGAGGGCTGCATTACTGACGATACCAACGATTAAATGTTTGGGTAACTGTCCTTGGAACAGATGATCTTCGATCTTAGATCGGAGTCCAGCAGCAATGGTGAATGTTTTCACTTCTACGCGTCGTATCGGATACTTGGTGGTCGATCTGCACAATGTTTGACTGATGTCGTTTCCCGCTTTAGGTAACACTTCTACGCGACGCACGTAAAGTCTGGCTTCTTGGATGATGGTTTTGTACTCGTTGGCATGAGCCATCAAATGGAAAGCGACACTGCTGCGATTGAGTCTCAGGCGAATATCCACTCGTTCAGCAAATACTTGTCTTGCAACCACATGTCCAAATGCAAACGATCCATCAGTTCTAAATTACGACCTTGCAGGATTTTCCTTCGACGGTCGTTAAAGCCCACATTGTGAGGATTGTCATCGGCTGTCAGGGCTGTGTCGTTAAACGTGTCTTCACCTGCAGTGTCAGGTTTCCATACCACGCAAGCATCCAGATGGGTGTTCTTGTCCTATTTTCCGTACGTCAAGAGATTTTCCAGGTACGCTCGGTAAGGGTAAGTATCCATGCTACTGCTGACCAGTTTGTTATTCAAGTACAAATCCACTTCGCTGAACAAGGAATGCATGAAATTGTTGACGGAAGCTACTCTGGCATCGGCTCCCGGATTGGTGTTGTCGGTTTTGATCACTTTCAGTTTCAGGTACAAGTAACTGCTATTCAGATCGAGATAATCTTCGAGCTGTCCTTTGATTTCAAACTCGATGGGAGCTGAATCCGTCAAAGAGGAGACGGGATGAAATTCGACCCATTGGGATTCTTGCATCGTCGTCATGGTGGGTGGCATAGCAAACAGATCCATTTCCGACTTGGAACAAGCGCAAGACCGTCGGTGCATCATTTTCTCTGATTTAATAATCAAAAACGTCTAACTCTCGGACGGTTTTTCTTTTCTTAGACTTTCTAGCTTTAGGGTTGTGAAGTCCTCTGAAGGGGTGTCTTCGTCGTCTTTTTCTGCCTTGTCATTGCTGCGGCGTCATGGAAGCAGGAATGTCTGACTCGGTATTGCCCAGGGCATTTATAGGAGTTTCTCGCCGGCACAAAATGTCTTTGCCCGTTTGAAGCAAGACATTTTTGCCTGCTCTCAAGAAAGCTTCTTTGGGTTTTTTTGTCAATGATGACATTTTGGAGAAATTCTTTACCTTGCGTCAACGCGGCATCTTTCAAGGCGTGCAATCCCCGTGTCACCATCGGTTTCAAAACGGGAACCACTGTACGAAAGGCCGATTTGAGCATATCACCTAAACCATGTCCTCGCTGTCGAGCGACTCCTTGGTACACAGGATACATGACTGACAAAACGTCAGGGTAATCGTTTTCGAAAATGGAGTTTCACTGTGACTTTCCCTTTGGTGAATGGAATATTTTGTCCCAGATCTCCTTTTATAGTAATGTTGAGAGTGTCGAAATACGACTTACTGACGGGCAAATAGTGAGGATGTACAAATTCGCGGTGAACGTGATAGGTGTTTCCACCTTCCTCGTCAGCAGACGTGGCAGAATCCACTTTGAAAGGAATGACACGCAGTAACGGTACGGAGGTTTGTCCCACCACGTTGTACTCCGCCACATCTAGGGTCAGACACGATCCCGTCGTCCTCGCCAGGAATGCCTTCCACAAAGACGATGGAATCGCCTTGACTTTCTCGCAGAAGGCTGTACGCCGATTGCCACTCTTTGTAACACCACACGATGCGTTGAGGGGGACGATCGATCAAATGATGTTTATGTTCGATCAAACGTTTGACAAATTCGGTTTTGTCGGAACCACTTGGTCCGGCAATGAGCATGTTAAAGGGATGGCGAAGATACAAGGCCTCCCAACTAGTCCGATCTACGTGTTCGTCAATGACTTTGACAGTGGTGGAGGAAGAGGGAGTAGAGACAGTAGAGGTTGCCATAGTAGTGTAAGAAATATCACTTTTGATACGAGGACAGACAAGAGTTTTTATACTTTTTTTCAGGACACGTTTATTGTCATCTTTAATGGTGAATAACACGAAAGACAAAAATACATAAAAGCCAAATGGTTAAGTACATGAATAAAAGACACATCAAAACGATCAAAGTGGAATATAAACAAGTCTCTGTACAATATTTGTAATGATCAAGAGGTGAAATCGTTGGGGTACTGTGTAATGTTCTGAGAGTCTCTACACTCCTTGGCACAGTCACACAGGTGTCCTCCCGGAATGGCTTTTCAAGGATGTCGATCACGGTCCTGTCCTGAAGAGAGTGGTTTTCCTCGTTCACGACTTCTTCTTCTTCTAGCACTCTCACTAACACTGGTTTAAAAGTTACTTTTTTCACGGAACATTTTAATTTTTTAGGATTACAAATTTTGGGCATAGTGTGCCACTTCGTTTGTCCAAGCCTCAAAACCCCAACTTTTCCAGTCACGTACATCTTTCCAGTGAGGGCGTAAGTCACAAGCTACACACACGTCGTCGTACACATCTTCAGTGCTTAAAAGTTGACGAATCTTGTTTTCCCGTAGAGGTTGAGAAGTATCAAGATGAAAGCGCAAAGCTTTGAGCAGAATGAGTCTCTCGTGTACATTTAAAGGGACCACTTTCATGCTTTTTGGAGTGGTATGTACTGTTCGTAAAGAGTCCACAAGGAATCAGCTGGTAAACGAAATCCCAGAAAGCAAATCACTAAGACATACACTACACGTCGACCCCAATTCAATGGACACAGTTCTCGTAATAGGTGTTGGTAATCCTCCACTGTTTGAATAGTGTCATTGATATCCTTCCACGGAATCTCTTGTATCACGAATGATAAAGGTCGTGGCATAGTAATCTGTTTTTATACCTCTTTTCGCTTACCTCAATCACTTCTCCTACAGCGAAAGTAATGAACGTAGTGAGTAATTATAAAATCATCAAATGTAAATGGTCTAAAGCGAAATAGTAGAACGAACGCACCCTTGATCCAGAGAAATCGGACTTGTGTGTTAACTTTTGTCAATTTCCTCTTGTGAATTTCTCGACACAAAAGTTCTACAGTCACTAATTGAGATTTGGCTCTGGCAAGTCCTTGCCAAATGTACTTGTAGATCTTCTCTTGCAATTCGTTTGGTAATCTTTGAAGATTATTTTTTACATCGGGTTTAAATACTTGTCTAGGGGTTGTCCAACGTTTGACTCCTAACCCCGTAGCTGGTTTCTTACACGACTTGGTATGCCCACTTCAATGACGAGGTCCCACTAAAGGTAGGTAGTGACAATCTGGAGACCATCGATGATGTTCCAGGTAAGCGCAATCTTTCTTCTCCCACTCGTGAAGTGACACACCACAACTGAAGCACTTGACTTTATACCCTTCGCCCAAGTAGATAAATCCAGCTCTAGCTAATTCTTCGGGGGTAGGTCCTCCCAGATATTTTGGCCATTTTCCTCGAAAGGTTTGGAATCGACTTTCCTAGTCACAGTATTCTGGCAAACGCACAGGGAACGAATATTCGTCTTTCACAGGTTCATTTCGATGAGGGTACAGTGAAATATGCAGGAGCCTGCTCAATTTTACATGATATCCGTAGGGTGGTAGCCGCATGGTTTCATTAGGATGACATCCACCATGAAAACCAGTAAAGTGAAAAGGTGTACGATAACGAGTGGCATCGCTTTCGCATCCATCAGGTTTGACAAGCACAGCATCACTTTCCATGGTAGGTATGGTAGTAGTAGTTATAGCAAAGTTCCCATGATGATGTGGTACTGAATCGCTAAGGTCATAGCGTACGGCATCCCTGCCATCGCAAGGCACAGCATCGCACTCGATTTTGCTCTTGCTTGATACTTGCTGTTTGAAAGGATTCATTTTTCTCGCTTGGCGTTTGTAGTGACAATGAACTATCAGTCTTGAATGTTGTCGCTTTTTATATACTCGCCAATATCAGTGTGACCGTACGGTAAAGTAAAGTGATTGGGAAGCCGTACTCGCTTCTGGTACACGATTTGATAGACTTTTTTCAAGGACTGGCTAACGATTTGGTGTGTGGGTAAACGTACAATCTTGTGCGGTTCGTGGGTGGTCACTTTAAAATTTCCATCCTGTCCAGACTGCAAGGCTTCTTTCAATACGCCAAAGTTTACCAGTTGACTGGTGCGATAATTGAGAGTCAATCCTTTCACTTTGCACTCCGTGTACACTTCTCCTTGTGGGTCACGGTATTCGTAACCGTAATTTTTGGGACCGCCACTTGCAAAACTTAGAATCTTGTCGTCGGGATGCTCGTCCGTCCAGGCTCCTAAACGGTCTCCTTCGATGACAGGGTGAGGTTGACCCAGGCGATCGATGTAGATGCAACTGTCCATGTCAAAATACAGCACACGATCTCCTAATAGTTCTAAAGCTTTGTACAGTTTTAAGCGAGCATGGGCTGTTACGTAAGCCGCAATGATGACATGTCCAAATTCGTCGGCTTCTACAAAGTCCAGTTCTTCTTCGTAATTGACTAAGATCAAGTCCTCACGAAGGACGTCCATGTGTTTCATATATTTGGTTTTGTCGTGAATCATCTGAAAGTAGCGGGAATGTTCTGTCAAATACTCCGTCTTGGGTAAACACTGTCGTTGTGCCATTTTGCCCAACAAACAATTTAACATCACTTTGGCAAACGATCGCCTTCCTTCGTTTTTCTTGACGTGGTCTAAAGTGATGCCTTCCTGCTCCCAGTATTTCTCTTTGAATTTCTTTTGGTCTTCGGGAGTGTGGCAGCAGGAAGGATAGCCGCTAGCTTCTTGTTTCAGTTTCAAAAAGGCATTCACATAGTCTGCAAAAATGCCTTTCTGAGTCTCGTCGCCCACGTAGTCTGCAAAAATGCCTTTCTGAGTCTCGTCGCCCTTGTGGTATTTTTCTGTCTTGGGAAAGTTGTAAATATCGTACACTTCTAACAGTTGGTATCCCAGGTCCAGAGCTTTGAACAATTCCACGCTGACCCACGTTCCCGTCAAGGCGCGTTCTTCCTGAGTGTGCTGACAAGAGTGGTCTTGGTTGCACGTTTCGGCACAAGTACGGCACAAGGGAAACATCAGTTTTCCTTGGCAATGATATGGTAAAACGGGATGGTACAAGTACGTGGGAGGCAAGACTTTACATTTGATCAATCCTTCGTATTGTAGAATATTGTCCACGTCGATGTGTTCCGTCAGCAATTGTGGGTGCTCTGTGGGAAAGTGACAATATTTGCACACGTACGGATACAGAGAACACACGTCCAAGTATTTGATTTCCTCTCCTTTCTCTTCGTCGGCTTGGTATAGCAAACAGGTGGCATTCGTCCGTCCTCCGTACAAACTGTCCCTTGGGTTCAGTGGGTCCACCAGCTTGTAACTTTCCACGATGCGCTTAAACTCGGGATCGGTTTTCAATCGCTGATCGTACTCGTGTTCCCACATTTCTACCACTTGGTATCCTTGCTGTTCTAACTTCAAGCGTCGCTGACAAGTGGCCTGGTACAAGTCTTCTATAGTCCGTTGTAAAAACTGATTTTTAGTGTTACGTTGAGGGTAGCAGATAGGACATCCGTGAAATAAGCACCCGTTAAACTCGCACACAGTCTGGGGGTTTTCTAAGTCTCAGCCATCTACCGAATACCTTCCAAAAGCCTTTTCGCCTCCTCCGTTGCGGGCATGTTGGATCCATTTGTCTTCCTTGTCGCACAAGTAATGTAACCAGCGTAGGGCTTTGACCGAATACTGACGTTTGACAAAATTGGTTGTTTGAGGACTGATGACAGCTAGGGTGTTTTCGGGCATAAATCGTTGGCGGTACACTAATGAACACGCTTTGGCAATGGTGCAGGCTTCTTTCAAAGGATCGATCCCTCCGTGTTTCATGAACAGTTCTCGAAATTTTCCACAGCAACGCCGTAAAATGTCCACGTCGGAACGACAATATTTTAACATTTCTTCCTGAAAGTCGAAGGGGTCCGAGGCGTGAGTCTGGTACCAAGCGTAGAAAGCTTCTCGTTGTTCGGTGCGCATGTTGTCGGGGTCGTAGAAATGAGCCTCAGGCAAATGGGGTAGAACAGCATGTTGACTGGCTTCGGTATTGAAAAAGTGTGGAAAATAGCCTTTGGTCATTTCTGTCATTCCAAACGTTTTAGGCATGCGACTCAAAGGCATGGCCAAGTAACTCATCGAATTTTTAAACTGCACTTGACCCACTTGCATGGAAATGATTTTGGCTCCGTTCAAAGTCACTTTCGGACGTTCGGTACATTGTTCCGTATAGTATCTGAGAAGAAATTGCCCATCGTATCCCGAAAAATTGTGAGCCAGCACCGTGGCATAGCGATGATAATCTCCGTAACATTCAATGTCCTCTTGACTCCACGTCTCGTCGATAGGGTTTAAGATCCATTGGGCGAAATCGGTCAGTGTTTGGTCCCCGAAAGATTTTTTCACGTCCTCCAGGAATCTTGCTACAGTGAGGGCAATGAGTCAAGATAGGCTCTTGAATACACTTCTCACACGCTCGGTGAGCCACGCAGAAATTAGGAATGTGAATGCCAATCTCTTGCATGCATTCGAAATCGAAAAAGATGAAATTCCCTTTCTTCTGGTCATTATCTTCTTCCTGTTGGGGCTGGCATTTTGAATGTAGCATTGGTGTTCCAAGTCCACGGTTTGGCGACAAATGTGACATCGCTTCTTTCCTGAACAGACGTGCACCGTGGCATTATTGGTACGTATGCCTTGTCCACAAGGAGGGCACAATCTCAGGAGTTGACAGGCACATTTCTGCTATGAACCTTGCGTCTTTAGATGTTGTTGGTAACAGGTAGGACTGACAAACGTGCGCTGACAAGCAGAGCAATGCACTCGTTCTTGTCCTTCGTCCAGACAGGGCTTAGAGGCTAAACATCTCTCACATTTCGATCCGCAATGCTTGTGTTGCTCTCGATTGTTATAGCCATAGTCACATTTCTCACAGTAATAACTGTATGACAGGAATGCAGTGATAGTGGTAATGGCATCGAAATGTTCATCGTGATGATAGACGTGAATGTATTTTCCGTCTTTAAAATTTTTGCCTCGAAAGGCCTTGAGGGTGCACTTTCAAGGTGTAACGTGGAGCCAAGACGTCTTGTAATATTTGCATTTCAAGAATGCCACAGGGTGTGTCTTTAGCTAGCCCCGCTTGCTGTAACAGGAGTTCTGCTTCTCCTCGTTGTTTGGCTCGGTCCGATTGTTGAATAGTTTTCCAGGCTCTTTTCCATTCTGCCGTGTTTGTCTTGTCGGCATACGTTCGTCCCACCACGATGGCACGGGCTAAACACGTCTGGTCTTGAGGGTTGTTAATTTGAACGAGGCTCTTTTTGGTGCTGCGAAGGTTGTCTACCAAGATCGCCTTTTTGCGTCCTGTCCCTTGGGGAAGAGACACGTGGGTCATGAATAGTGTCGCTTTTCCATCGGTGATGTGAAACTTGTCGTTGGATTGTTGCACGTGTTGAATCTTGTCCATGACTTTGGAAGGTGTCAATTCTGCCAGGCTGCTAAACTCGATCCAAACGGGTGACTTCAAACTGTCGTGATGAATGGAAAGTCTCAAGCGATCGTCTTCTTTGGCTTCACATTGCCGTTTCAGTGTAGTTAACAAAGAATCCCACACATCAGTGATGAACCCTTCTGCTTTCTCCAACGGTACGTCGGACTTGAAATATTTAAACTTCACTGCGTACGTGTAGGCCGTAGTTCTAACTTTTCTGGAGGAGCGTTTGTCGGTCTCTCGAATGTGGTAGTACTTTTGAGGGTTTACTGGTGGTGATGGACTTTGACTGAGTGTAGACTCTCTGGGCCTAGATTCTGGTTCACTCATCTCATCTTCAAAATCGCTGGCATGAATTTGAGCCAAGACTTCAGCTACTGTGCGAGGCGATAAATCACGTTTCTGCCTCTTACTTTCTTCTCTTTTCTTTACGAAATGATGCAATCGTTTCATCTTGACTGCAAAAAGTCAAATGACTACATTTGAAACGCCATGGGCCCCTATATATTTATGTCAGGCTTAGTGCATATACAAAGGGCTGGTACCTTCCCTCACAGTATT
The DNA here is from genome assembly GCA_016617855.1 of Megalonaias nervosa. Lineage (NCBI taxonomy): Eukaryota > Metazoa > Mollusca > Bivalvia > Unionida > Unionidae > Megalonaias > Megalonaias nervosa. Next base: position 7,870 of record JAECUM010022099.1, on the reverse strand, counting down.
CATTTTGTCTCAAACCGTTCAACACGATGGAAGAACCCACACAAATCGAACCTCTGATTAGAGCTTTGCGAGGTGTCATAAGAAAGTTTTCTTCAGACAAGCCGACGGACTACTCTCCCTCCTTTCGAGATAAAAGTCAAGATACTTGCTATATCTGTCAGAAGAAAGGGCATTGGGCTACAGAATGTCCAGACCGTCAAAAAAGCTAGATCAGTGTCAGAAGAGACAAAAGTCAAGATACCTGTTATCATTGTAAAGAGAAAGGACATTGTTCTTCAGATTGCCCTAAGAAAGAACAGGAGCAGGAGGAGGAAGAAGAAAAAGAGGTGACCTCGGCAAAAGAAGAACCCCGTCACGTTCAGAAAGAGAAGACAGAAAAGAAAAGAAGACGAGAGAAAAGTCAGGAAGAAGAAGAAGAAGAGGAAAAAAGTGTAAAAGTGAAGAAATTCAAAAAACAGAGAGAGTGAAAGAAGAAAAAAGACACAGAAGAAGTCTATGAACTTTTTAAAAAAAGTGTTGTGTTGTGTTGTATTGTGATATTGAATTGAAAAAATTTGTACCAGAATAGACCAGACTGAAAAACGTAAGTGTCTCCTGGTTTTGATTGTCTAGAATAATAAGGGTCCACATTCATGCACTCACTCACGTACATCATTGAGCAAACAAGGGATTTTGAGTTTTAATTGATTTTGGCAAAATGAATTAGTATCTCTTTTCGAAAGAAGTGAGTGGGCCTGAAAAGGACGGTTGGGTGTTTGTTTTTTCTTAGAACAATCTCAGGAACGAGAAGAAATCCGCTTTATCTGCCTTAAGCCTTTGCCACGGCCAAGGCCTACTTGTGGACTTGCTCCTATTAATGATTGGGTAGAAATCACTAGGGGTGGTATCTCTGGTGTAGTAACAGGGTTGGGCTGTTTGGCTCGGGAAGGTCTTTTTCTCTTGGGTCGTAATAAAGAAGTCTGATACATTTGTTTCAGACTTCTTAACTCAGCCAAAATGTCCAAGAGTACCGTTACCGTTTGACTTTCACTGTTCTCCTTCTCTCCTAGCCTTTGTTTCTTCTCTACTGCTTCTTCTTCCTGTCGTTTCCTTCTTGCCTCTTCTTCTCGCTGTTGCTGTTCAAGGAGAAATGCTTGTTCTGCCTCTTTCTGCTGCTGTAAAAATTTCTCCAATTCTTCTTTCTGTCTTTGTTTAAAATCGTCGACGTGTGGTAAAGAAGGAGAAAGTGGCGAAGGTACTGGTACCGGAACAAATTCTTGGGAAGAAGAGAAAAAATCTACTAAATCCCAGTTGAAATCAACCTCTTCGGGAAGTAGCACTGTGTTCACTTTGGTAGCTGCTGCTGTACCATTACTTCTCGTCTCCACAGCCGGTACACCCCAATTCATTGTCTTCTTAGGTTCCGTCATGTTTCACAAAACAATGTCGCATCGATTCACTGCACACAGACGCTAGCGCACCTATATAGGGAATGTGACGTCACATGTAGCTCTCTTCGGATTGGAAGACAGGCTCCGCGAAGTGACTGAATTTTGTAACGCGTGTTGTCATTGGTGGACAATTTCAATCCGTTTCGATCCGGTCTTCCACTATAAATAAACGCGGTTCACTTCATTCCCTTCACCTGTTCTCGTCACAAGATGTGGACCAACGTAGAATCGTCTACCCTCCTATCGTCGATTCTGTTCAATCCGGACTATCCCATGTATGTCAGATCATCATGGGCAATTACCCAGATCACTGATACAGCCCTTTGGAAACGTAGGATCTATGTGGAGAGACAAGAGAGTCCTCATCTACGGACCAGAAGTTAGACGAAGTTTGAGAAAGAGAAGAAGACCTATACGATGCCTTCTATGTTAACGAACTGGTGTTAACATAAAGCCCAAAGGCCTTTTCAGGGCCACTTCATATGCTTCGAAAAGATATTTATTCTCACTTTGCCTAAAATGGAAAGAAAAAAAAAAGCTAATATATAAAACATACTTTACTATACTATTCACTGACACGAACGCGAATGATTCGTGTTTGTATATAGAAATGACACAGGTGGCATGACGTCACGATACTACATTGCTACATTGTTGCCAATGTCCAGTACCGTGACGTCACCTTACCTGTACCATTCCTCTTGTCCCTATACTAAATTCCCGTTGATGCTAAAGTACCCCAGGCTGTGGTTCCCTATACAAAATTCCCATTGACGCTAAAGTACCCCAGGGTGATTTTTTGACGCCAAAAATCGTGACGCTATAGTGCCCCGGGGGGGGGGGTCTGTAGTGTATTTTCCCATTGACGCTAAAGTACCCCACTACACTACTCACGTACCGTGCCACGCAAAAAGTCGAGGTCGTTCCATTTCTAGATCAGGCTTAAGGTCATTTAATTAAAGTCTAACTTTACACACAAAATTCGACGTCACACAAATTTGTTCGAAGCATCGATGCCCTTAATCTTTTCGAGTGTATTACTTTCATGAATAGGGACGACATCACACGCAGGATAGCAAGAGATATGGGAGTTATGAAAAGTGGTAAGAAATTAATGTCCCGAAACCAAGAAAAGGTCGCATATGTGTTATCAAAACGTGATTTTGTTTACATATTATCAGGAATTAAAAATCCATTATACGTAAATGCATATAGGCTCATTTAAAGTTTTCAAGTCATGGCAAAGTGTGGAAACAGAGCTTTCTTAACGTCGGATCTCTTTACTGTGGAGATGTGAACAACGCATAATAATGTGAAGATCAGAGGAATTAAAGTGAATGAAAACTATCATCACTGTCAGATCAGAAGGAATCAATCTGACAGGTCAAGGGAGAATATTGACTGGGTTTGTGTTGGGGATTTGGAGGGTTTTTTTAGATAATGATCCTGATCACGTAGAATCATAAGAGAGAGAGAGAGAGAGAGAGAGAGAGAGAGAGAGAGAGAGAGAGAGAGAGAGAGAGAGAGTCATTTGATTCAAGTCTGTTATTATTATTATTAATAATAATAATATTATTATTAACAACTTTCAGGAAAGACATACAATATAAATACATGGGTACACACGTTTGCAAGTTAAAATAATTTGTAGAAATGATACTAAAAGTTACCATGAATGCCTTTTTAGTCTCAATAATTTTCCAATTTATTTAAGTTATTAAGTGTGTGTGTGTGTGTGTGTGTGTGTGTGTGTGTGTGTTGCAAGAATGTGCAAATAGTGAAGGTATATACATATAGGCTTATGTCAGTTTTTCAAGTCATGGCAATGTGTGGAAACTGAACTGTCATAACGTCAGAGATCTTTACTGTGGAGATGTGAACAACGCATAGTAATGTTAAGATCCGAGGAATTAAGGTGACTGAAAACTAACATCACTGTCAGATCAGAAGGAATCAATCTGACAGGTCAATGGAGAATATTGACTGGGAGTTTCTTGGGGGGGGGGTATTTATTTTTTTAAATAATGGTCCTGATCACGTAGGTAAACGAAACTTAAAAAATAGGAGAGAGAGGGGATATACATTTAAAGAAATATCATCGAAGACATACAAAGGAACACAGGAGAACGGATGAGAGAGAGAGAGAGAGAGAGAGAGAGAGAGAGAGAGAGAGAGAGAGAGAGAGAGAAGGCTATCCATATTGATGGATAGTTATTAGTACAAACTGTGGATATTACTATATATTGGAGATTCGTTGTGTGCGACTAGTCCTTTCACTAGTTCCCAGACCTCAGTGGCAGCATAATAACTTTCACCTGGTTGCTATGGTAAATTTGATGGATGTTGACGCTAACACAAAAAACGTCTAACGCCTACTTCTTCAAATGGTACATTTGGTAGAAGTCGACCCTAACACAGAAGACATTTAACTCCTCCTGCTTCATTAACATATCCATTTTGGGGGGTTAAAAAAGTTGTTAATAAAACTTTCGAGTTTGATAGTGCTAACGACACGAAGTTTAACCTAATAAAATTCGACTTTTTTTTTTTTTTCTGATACTCATCTTTAGACTTACCATACAATTTAATTAAAACGCGGTCAGTTGTAAAAATGTGTCAAGCTTGTCTAGTCTTATCAGCAGTCAGCGTTGGCATGTGATTGGTTTATGGAGTGGAGGTAGGGAAAATTCTTTCACTGTTTGAACCGATCCACGCTAAGCAATTAATATACTTTCAAAGATATTATAATTATATGGACCTATGTCATTTGTATCTGCATACATTTTTTATGTACTTGGTTTCACCTACCTACACTATTTCCAGTTTTGTATGTCATATGTTCTGTTATATTACTGTAATATAGACTGGTTCACGATATGATATGGACAACTGACTACATTCGGCCTATTCCATCGCATGCTAAGAAAAAAAAGACATCGGTTGTAAATTGTGGCTACTTTGACTGCCCTCAAGCTCGTGACTGATATTGCGTCATAATAACTTTGTAATGTCACAATGAATAGCTGAAGTGTCATCACTAACAGAAAAGTTGCAGGAATAAAATTACAAATTTCGTTGATTGCTAAAACGTCGTCGAATGATATTTTCAAGTCCTATAATGTAATAAGACTATGTTCTTCGCACATCAAGCCAGATGTTCGTCCGCCAAAATAATGGCGTTAAACCCTCAAAACCAAACCAAACCAAATCAAACCAGGGTCTCTTCAGAGTCAAACCTTTTCGACTCAGAAAGAGACAAGGATGTCCCAAATGAGGAGATGGATTTATGTGAGTGCGTCAGCACTATCTTTCTCCTCCAAATCGAAATGTTTATTCCACTGGGGTTATTTTCCGGGGGAGGGGGATACGGGTCGTTACATTGGTGTTTGTTTAAAACACTTCTTTACATAAATCACTGTACACAATAGAAAGTAGTGTGTTAGAACGTATTATACAACTTCTGACAAGTGGTACACTGTCAGTATCGATTCCAATCGCATACAGAAGTCAAAAAACACTCTTGTGAAAATTAACCCATCGTTAAGAAATCACTGAAGAATTAAGCTAATGATTTCTGTGTCTTTGGTTCTTTTTGGAATTTTTCGGTTGCCAGCATCATTATAAGCCAATTTTAATGTAGTAAAATGCAAAGTTACGCCTTGGTTACGTAATTACAGTGTAATTGGGCTCCAGCAGGATGTACCGCACGGATTGACAGTGCAAGGTGCTGTACGGGGCTAAAGCTAGATTCTTGCAATTAATTAAAAAAAACAACAAACTATAAAACGGAAAAAATTGAAGCTAATACTGGTAAATTTAGTTTACTTCTGACAGAATACGACTCCTTCCTTTCAAATTACTCCAGTTACTATCCTTGTATAATAGTTAAATGGAACTGTAACAAAAAGACAGTAAATTGGAGCAAATTATTTTTTTTTAAATAGTTGTAAAGTTAAACAGCTCTTGACTAGCTAATTTGTATCTCGAGACATTGAACTGAATGGATCAATATCTATTCATCTATCCGGCCTTCCATTTGACTACAAACTGGAAATCAAAGAAGATGAATTTATTGGTTACGCTAAAATATATATGTGTCAACTATTAAAAAGCTAGTTGTACACTTTACATAAAGTACATTTGGAGTTACTGTTGATAATAGATGGGATATATAATATATTAAGACTGATATTGCGTGAAAAGATAGGAAGCAAAACCTTGAAGCGACAGCAATGAAAAGTAATCAATGCTGTGATAATTATGGTAATAAAAGTAAAAAACTTGTACTCGCCTGTCTTAATATGGTACGATGAATAAGCAAGACAAATATTTTTTAATATATTTTTAACGTGTATTCTTTTTTATAACTGGAGTCCAATTGCAAACTTCACAGACCCATATCTACCGTCGCATAATGCGTCGGCAGATTGGGTCTATGCAGTTTGCTAGGAGTAATCAATAAAACAAGAAACATAGATGTTGATCTGCCGGCGCATGATGCGACGGCAAATCAGGGTCTGTGCTGTTTGTGGTTGGACTCGATTTATTGGGCAGAATAAATGGTATTTTACGGTGTTAATGTTACCAATCTGTGTTTATAAAGATCACTTAGACGCGGAATATTTACTCCGGTAAAAGCTAATAGAGTGAATCATAAGATAATAACTCCAAAAGGTCAAAAATAACAACCTAAACATCACTGAATTGTCTTGTGCCCGCTTTAAACCTGTCAATGCCAACATTCACGTAATATTTTTGATCAGTCAATCAGCAAAGATTTGTGATGACACTTTTGAAACTGTTCGGTAGACCATGGTTTGCCTCAGTGGAAAGTTTGCACCTTTACCTGCCTACTTGAATGTACTGCACAACATTAGATACCTTTATTTTTTGGTTATAACATTTTTTGATGATGTCGATATATATCACATAGTAGGATAACAAAATATTGTTTTTCAATATCAGGGTGATATTATGAAAATATTTTCTCCAAAGACCATACAAAATGTATTTATTTATATTTTTTCAAGTCTTTTTCTAAATTTGATTTTGTTTCGTCAGAAATGACTATTTATATTTTGTGAAAAAATAAATTACACGTCCATCTTAGGGTTAATGGAGATCTTATTACTCATTCCTAAAAGAACGAGTACAAAAAAAAAACTTTTGTTTTACAAATTCATTATTTGCCATCAAATTGAATTTTGTGAGTCATTTCTGACGAAACAAAATCAAATTTAGAAAAAGACTTTAAAAAGTATAAATAAATACATTTTGTATGGTCTATGGAGAAAGTATTTTCATAATATCACCCTAATATTGAAAACCAATATTTTGTTATCCTACCATGTGACATACGATTATTAGTGCGTGATCTTTGCTGTTTTGAGTATTGCCAAAGGGATTCATAGAAGAAAGGATCTTTATTAGGTTGATTTCTACTGTTTTTACAATGGCTATTTTGTGACGTCAGCCCTAGCCAACACGAATGATACACGATGCTTGAGTAGTTTTTCTCGTACGCTCTTTCTTAGATACTTGGCTTGCAATGAAGTACCTTAGTTATGGATTATACAGTAATAAGGACAATACACAGTCTGCGTGTGCAGACGTTTATCGGAACATGAGGGAAGATATGGTCCAAAAAGTTAAGGCCTAGTGCCCCCAGTAAACGTTTCCACAAAACAGATTTTGTCAGACCAAATTTTCTTTCTTTTTTTTGGAAATAGATTTTATCTTTTGGCTATTACTGTCCTAATCGAAATTAATGAACAAACAGAAAAAAATCTACTCCGAAACAAAGCAAACTCAATTTACAAACGGTGTCACTGATAATCCCTATAGTTGAGTAGTGCCTCACACTACTCCCCCTCCCGCACTTCCAGTTTCTCTAGCCACTTGATGATCGTTTGCAATGTTGTAAAAGAAATTCATTAATTTATTTTTTCATTATTTCATTCACTCACTCGTCAATAGTTTATCAGTCATGTTAATATGATAGAAGTGGGGGGGGGGTCGGGTCAAATCGTGAACATTTGCCTTTTTCTGAAGAATCAACTATTTAATTGTATAACTACACATAATTTTATTGTAAGTATTGTCAAATTAGGGAACTGGGAAATCTCTCGCTTTCTTACGGTACTTTTGAGTATATATGCAACTTAGCATGTGATATTTTTCTTGAAATATTCATGTTTTTTCCTCCTCATATAATGCCTTACGCCTACAATTTCGACTTCGAAAACTTGCTTTACAATGAAAGTTAACTTTACAATTTCCTGCTGCATGACATCTTTTACAGAAACTAACATTTATGCCTCTTTTACTACCATACAGTTATGATTACTAAATTCAGTCCCAGCACGGTGTTCCATTTCCTGGTCAACATGCTTAATAGTCTATTCTTTCGTTGTTGTGATGTAACGTTTAGAAATGCAGCA
>JAECUM010022098.1:0-51394 GCA_016617855.1 Megalonaias nervosa | reverse complement strand
GTTTTATTGGTTAAACAGGAAGCCATAAAACCATCAATTTAAAATAAACGCGATGTGGTTATTACCAGAATCAGCTTCCATTTATTTATTTATGCTCTTGTTAAGAGTTCGATCGGAAGCAACATAAATGAAAGGATGATGGACAGTGGCAATTGGGTAATACTGTGTACCCTACCCAAATACAATAGGTAATGCAAACCACAACAATAGTGTTATTCTCCAGTTAAGACTTCATTTGAAGTCAGATTGTGATGCAAACTATGGATTACTTGCCTTCACGCACAAAAAGCTTTTGGTATGCGCCATGACAAATACTCACAATTTTTTTTATCTCCTATCCCATTCAAACCCTGCCGCCACCACTACCACCACCTGACATGTCTCCATTTGGAATTCTTGAATTTTTTATCATCTGCTTATCTTCCTGAAAGTTTATACCAGAATTGATTTCATTTAATCATAAATGTGGAAGCAAATTCGGTTACAAGGTATACTCCGACCCAGGGAGAGCATATACAGTATGAAAAACATTCTTTATCATCTACTCATCTGCCAGAAACATCATATCAGATATGAATACTCTCACTCAGCCAGTGTAGATAGAAAGTAGACTGCGAGGAAAACAACGACGGACGCGGTCATGATCTATCACAATATACTCAGAACGTATGGATATTAAAACACATAATAATTGTGAAAAGAAATTATTTTTCTTCTTTGATATGATACTGCTGCTAATACTAACGATAACTTCTGCATGTCTGAGTATCTAATTTCCCTCCATCGATCCATCCATCCACACATATGATTAATTAATCATATATATATATATATATATATATATATATATATATATATATATATATATATATATATATATATATAGAGAGAGAGAGAGAGAGAGAGAGAGAGAGAGAGAGAGATCGTCGTTGTCGTCGGCATCCGTCCGTCTTCGGGAGTCGATGGTGTAGCTTCCGGTTGGGTGTCCTATCTGCACCTTCGCGAGTGGCTGAAGAGTCCGACGCTAGAGTGACAGTCTCTGTTGCACTTGCTGCAGGTGAACGTTGATGCTTATTGAGGCTGTTGTTGTTTCGCCTTCCTCCTGGCTCTCTTTGTAGCGAGGTTTGTGTTTCTCGTTTCCTCCGCTTTCTGAACGCCCTGCCTGACAGCAAGGTGCCAGGCGGAGCGGTCGTCAGCACAGCTCTCCCAGTTGTTGACGTTGATGCTGGCCGTCCTCATGTCCTTCTTGCAGGCATCTTTGTGACGCAGACGTGGCCGTCCAGTCAGTCGTGCGCCTCCTACTAGCTCGCCGTATAGCATGTCCTTGGGAATGTGGCCTGGATCCATTCTCTTGACGTGGCCGAGCCAGCAAAGGCGCCTCTCGCTGAGGATGGAGAACATGCTGTTCATGCTGGCGCGTTCCAGAACCTCTGTGTTGGGTAATTTGTCCTGCCACTGGATGCACAGTATGCGCCGCAGGCATCTCAGGTGGAAGCTGTTGAGTTTCCTTTCGTGGCTCGTGTAGGTGGTCCATGCCTCGCTGCTGTAGAGGAGTGTGCTGAGCACGCAGTCCTGGTAGACGCGCAGTTTGGTCTCTTCAGTGAGGTTGGAGTTGTTCCAGACCCTCTGGTTCAGTCAGGCTATAACTGCTTCTGCCTTGGTAATCCTGCCGTTCACCTCAGCATCAATGGAGAGCGAGCTGGAGATGGTGGATCCAAGGTACGTGTAGTTCTCAACAACTTCAAGGTTGTACCCATCGATGGCGATGGTGGGAGGGGAGTCTGCATCCTGCGCCATGACGTTCGTCTTCTTCAAACTGATGGTCAGTCCAAACTCCTTGCAGGCGTGGGAGAGGCGACATACCAGCTGCTGCAGTCTATCTTCCGTGTGTGATGTCAAGGCTGCATCGTCGGCGAAGAGCAATTCACGGATGAGAACCTCTGTGACTTTAGTCTTTGCAAGGAGACTAACGATCTTGAACAGCTTGCCGTTAGCCCTGGTGTGCATGTACACTCCTTCGCTGCAGTCTTTGAAGGCGTACTGGATGAGCATGGAGAAGAAGATGGCAAAGAGCGTCGACGCAAGTACGCAGCCTTGGTTCACTCCACTGCTGACTGGGAAGGCCTCCGATGTTGCGCCGTTGAAGCACACTGTGCTGTGCATATTCTCGTGGAACGACGTGACGACACAGCGAGGTCTAGCTGGTGCCAGTGGCGGGAACGTGGGTGTCTCCATGACACCTGGTTGATTTCCTTGCATTTGAAGAAGGTGTTGGTCACACATAGGATGTGGGAGCAGCACATCTCCAGCAGTCGCTGACCGTTCTCGTTGATCCTGCCCGTTCCATGAGAGCCGAGACAGGTTGGTCAGGCCTTGTGGTCAGTTCCCACTCTAGCATTGAAGTCTCCTAGTAGGTAGATGCCTTCAGTGTTGGAGATACTGGATATTGCTTGATCCAGAGCCTCGTAGAACTGGTCTTTCTCTTCTAGGGTGGAGCAGAGGCTTGGGGCGTACACGCTCAAGATGTTGCCTGGGCCTGAGGATGCTGACAGCCGGAGGGCAAGGATCCTCTCAGCCTGATAACGGAGGCTTAATGAAGGCGACGAGCGTGTTCTTTACAGCGAAGCCGACACCGTGCTGTCTAGGTTCATCCGAGGACTTTCCTTGCCAAAATTAGGTGTATTTGGTTTCCCTGATGGTGCCGCTGTAGGCCAGTCGGGTCTCCTGAAGGCAGGCAATGTCGACGTTCAGTCGGGACAGTTCTCTGTCCATGACGGCAGCCTTCCGTGCGTCGTCGATCTGCTGCAAGTCAGCGGTGAGTGCAGGACACATGGTCCTGAATTCCAGCTTGCGAAACGAAGAGCTGGAGTCTTCTTTTTTCTTCTTTGAGTCTTGCCTGGTGCGGAGTTTGTGGCCTTGTTGTCGAGATGGTTCTCTAAGCTCCACGCACCCAGTGAAGCAGGCAACCCAGGGCGGGACAGCAGCTTACTGACTGGGGGCTGCCCAGCTTAAGGTTGGGCAGTAGATGTCCAGTGAGACATGGCGGTCTCTCCCACCGTCGGAAGCAACCCCTGGCGCCAAGCTCTACGCAAATCGAGTTATTGCTTAGAACTGGTAAACTGCTGCTTCCCGTGTTGTGCCGGAGTCTTACGACGACGCTGAAGTATCCTCTCCAGAGGAGATAGAAATCTGGACAAGGTAGTATGGAGAATCAGCTGTTGCCATACAGCAGATCCCCCTCTCCACGCAGCTGGTGTTCCCAAGGGAACGACGACTGCCGATACAACTTGACCGTTGTCAGACCGCCTTTATTTATAGTGGAAGACCGGATCGAAACGGATTGAAATTGTTCACCAATCCCAACACGCGTTACAAAATTCAGTCACTTCGCGGAGTCTGTCTTCCAATCCGAAGACAGCTACCTGTGACGTCACATTTCCTATATAGGTGCGCTAGCATCTGCGCGCAGTGAATCGATGCGGCATTGTTTTGTGAAATATGACGGAAACTAAGAAGACGATGAATTGGGGTGCACCGGCTTTGGAGACTAAAAGCAATGGCATAGCAGTGGCTACCAAAGTTAACACAGCGCTACTTCCAGAAGAGGTTGATTTCAACTAGGATTTAGTAGATTTTTTTCTCTTCTTCGCAAAAATTTGTTCCAGTACCAGTACCTTCGCCACTTTCTCCTTCTTTACCACACGTCGACGATTTTAAACAGAGACAGAAAGAAGAATTGGAGAAATGTTTACAGCAGCAGAAAGAGGCGGAACAATCATTTCTCCTTGAACAGCAACAGCGAGAAGAAGAGGCAAGAAGGAAACGACAGGAAAAAGAAGCAGTAGAGAAGAAACAAAGGCTAGAAGAGAAGGAGAACAGTGAACCTCAAACGGTAACGGTACTCTTGGACATTTTGGCCGAGTTAAGAAGTCTGAAACAAATGTATCAGGCTTCTTTATTACGACCTAAGAGAAAAAGACCTTCCCGAGCCAAACAGCCTAACCCTGTTAGTACACCAGAGATACCACCCCTAGTGATTTCTACTAAATCTTTGACAGCAGTAAGTCCAGAAGTAGGCCTTGGCCGTGGCAAAGGCTTAAGGCAGTTAAAGCGGATTGCTTCTCGTTCCTGAGTTTGTTCTAAGGAAAAAAACAAACACCCAACGGTCCTTTTCAGGGCCACTCACTTCTTTCGAAAAGATAGACTATTCATTTTGGGAAAAATCAATTAAAACTCAAAATCCCTTGTTTAACCCTATGATGTACGTGTTGTGAATGTATGAGTGTATGTCCTTATTATTCTAAACAATCAAAATCAAGAGACACTTACGTTTTTTCAGTCTGGTCTATCCTGGTAAAAAAATTTTACAGTTCAATATCACAACATAACACAACACAACACTTTTAAAAAGTTCATAGACTTCTTCTGTGTTTTTTTTTCTTTCACTCTCTCTGTTTTTTCAATTTCTTCACTTTTACACTTTTTTCCTCTTCTTTTTCTTCTTCCTCACATTTTTCTCGTCTTCTTTTCTGTCTGTCTTCTCTTTCTGAACGTGTCGGGGTTCTTCCTTTGCCGAGGGCATCTCTTCTTCTTCTTTCTCCTCCTGCTCCTGTTTTTTCTTAGGGCACTCTGAAGACCAATGTCCTTTCTCTTGACAATATTAATAGGTATCTTGACTTTTGTCTCTTATGACACTGGTCTTGCTCTTATGACGATCTGGACATTCTGTAGCCCAATGCCCTTTGTTCTGGCAGATATAGCAAGTATCTTGACTTTTATCTCGAAAGGAGGGTGAGTAGTCCGTCGGCTTGTCTGAAGAAAACTTTCGTATGACACCTCGCAAAGCTCTAATCAGAAGTTCGATCTGTGTGGGTTCTTCCATCGTGCTGATCGGCTTGAGAGCGAAATGAATACTGAGAGGGAAGTCACCAGTCCATTATATATACACGGGACTGACATGGATATATAGGGGTCCATGGCGTTTCAAATGTAGTCATTTGACTTTTTGCAGTCAAGATGAAACGATCGCATCATTTCGTAAAGAAAGGAGAAGAAAGTAAGAGGCAGAAACGTGATTTATCGCCTCGCACAGTAGCTGAAGTCTTGGCTCAAATTCATGCCAGCGATTTTGAAGATGAGATGAGTGAACCAGAATCTAAGCACAGAGAGTCTACACTCAGTCAAAATCCATCACCACCAGTAAACCCTGAAAAGTACTTTCACATTCGAGAGACGGACAAACGTTCCTCTAGAAAATATAGAACTACGGCCTATACGTGCGCGGTGAAGTTTAAAGATTTCAAGTCCGACGTACCATTGGAGAAAGCAGAAGGGTTCATCACCGATGTGTGGGATTCTTTGTTAACCAAACTGAAACGTGAATGTCAAGCCAAAGAAGACGATCGCTTGAGACTTTCTATTCATCACGACAGTTTGAAGTCACCCGTATGGATCGAGTTTAACAGCCCAGCAGAATTGACACCTTCTAAAGTTATGGACAAGATTCAACATGTACAACAATCCAACGACAAGTTTCATATCACCGACGGAAAAGGCGACACTGTTCATGACCCACGTGTCTCTTCCCCAAGGGACGGGACGTAAAAAGGTGATCTTGGTAGACAATCATCGCAGCAAGAGCAGCATCGTTCAAATTAACAACCCTCAAGACCAGATGTGCTTGGCCCGAGCCATCGTGGTGGGACGAACGTATGCCGACAAGAACGACACGGCAGAATGGAAAAGAGTCTGGAAAACTATTCGACGATCGGACCGAACCAAACAACAAGGAGAAGCAGAACTCCTGTTACAGCAAGCAGGGATATCAAAAGACACACCCTGCAGCATTCCTGAAATGCAAAAATTGCAAGACATCTTGGCTCCACGCTACACCTTGAAAGTGCACTCTCAAGAAATGCGCGGACCTCTGTTGTTTCGAGGCAAAAATTTCAAAGACGGAAAATACATTCACGTCTATCATCACGATGAACATTTCTGTGCCATCACCAGTATCACTGCATTCCTGTCATACAGTTATTACTGTGAGAAATGTGACTATGGCTATAACAATCGAGAGCAACACAAGCATTTTGGATCGAAATGTGAGGGATGTTTAGCCTCTAAGCCCTGTCTGGACCAAGGACAAGAACGAGTGCATTGCTCTGCTTGTCAGCGCACGTTTGTCAGTCCAACCTGTTACCAACAATATCTAAAGACACAAGATTCACAGCGGAAATGTGCTTGTCAACTCCTGAGACTGTGTCCTACTTGTGGACAAGGCATACGTACCAATTGTGCCAAGACACAAGTCTGTTCAGGAAAGAAACGATGTCACATTTGTCACCAAACCGTGGACTTGGAACACCGATGCTACATTCAAAAATACCAATCCAAACATGAAGAAGAAGAAGATAATTACCAGAAGAAAGAGAATTTCATCTTTTTCGATTTCGAATGCATGCAAGAGACTGGCATTCACATTCCTAATTTCTGCGTGGCTCACCGAGCGTGTGAGAAGTGCATCCAAAAACTTATCTTGACTCATTTCCCTCACTGTAGCAAGATTCCTGGAGGACGTGAAAAAATCTTTCGGGGACCGAACACGCTAGCCGATTTCGCCCAATGGATCTTAAACCCTATCGACGAAACGTGGAGCCAAGAAGACATCGAACGTTACGGAGATTCTCATCGCTATGCCACGGTGATGGCTCACAATTTCTCGGGTTGCGACGGACAGTTTCTGTTGAGATGCTATACGGAACAAAGTACCGAACGTCCGAAAGTGACTTTGAACGGAGCCAAAATCATTTCCATGCAAGTAGGTCAAGTGCAGTTTAAAGATTCGATGAGTTACTTGGCCATGCCTTTGAGTCGCATGCCTAAAACGTTTGGAATGACAGAAATGGCCAAAGGCTATTTTCCACACTTTTTCAATACCGAAGCCAATCAACACGCCGTTATACCTCATTTGCCTGAGGCTCACTACTACGACCCCGACAACATGCGTACCGAACAACGAGAAGCTTTCTACGCTTTGTACCAGACTCACGCTTCGGACCCTTTCGACTTTCAGGAAGAAATGTTAAAATATTGTCCTTCCAACGTAGACATTTTACGGCGTTGCTGTGGAAAATTTCGAGAACTGTTCATGGAACACTGAGGGATCGACCCTTTGAAAGAAGCCTGCACCATTGCCAAAGCGTGTTCCTTAGTGTACTGCCAACGATTCATGCCCGAAAACACCCTGGCTGTCATCAGTCCTCAAACAACCAATATTCGGTCAAAGCCCTACGCTGGTTACATTACTTGTGTGACAAGGAAGACAAATGGATCCAACATGCTCGCAACGGAGGAGGCGAAAAAGCCATCGGAAGGTATTCAGTAGATGGCTGAAACTTAGAAAAACCCCAGACTGTGTACGAGTTTAACGGGTGCTTATTTCACGGATGTTCTATCTGCTACCCTCAACGTAACACTAAAAATCAGTTTTTACAACGGACCATGGAAGACTTGTATTAGGTCACTTGTCAGCGACGCTTGAAGTTAGAAGAGCAAGGATACCAAGTGGTAGAAATGTGGGAACCGATCCCGAGTTTAAGCGCATCGTGGAAAGTTACAAGCTGGTTGACCCACTAAACCCAAGCGACAGTTTGTACGGAGGACGGACGAATGCTACCTGTTTGCTGTACGAAGCCGACGAAGAGAAAGGAGAGGAAATCAAATATTTGGACGTGTGTTCTCTGTATCCATACGTGTGCAAATAATGTCACTTTCCCACAAGTGCTGACGGAACACATTGACGTGGACAATATTCGACAATACGAAGGATTGATCAAATGTAAAGTCTTGCCTCCCATGTACTTGTACCATCCCGTTTTACCACATCATTGCCAAGGAAAACTGATGTTTCCCTTGTGCCGTACATGTGCCGAAACGTGCAACCAAGACCAATCTTGTCAGTACACTCAGGAAAAACGCGCCTTGACGGGAACATGGGTTAGCGTGGAATTGTTTAAAGCTCTGGACTTGGGATACCAACTGTTAAAAGTGTACGAAATTTACCACTTTCCCAAGACAGAAAAATACCACAAGGGCGACGAGACTCAGAAAGGCACTTTTGCAGACTACGTGAATGCCTTTTTGAAACTGAAACAAGAAGCCAGTGGCTATCCTTCCTGGTGTCACAGTCCTGAAGACCAAAAGAAATTCAAAGAGAAATACTGGGAGCAGGAAGGCATCACTTTAGACCACGTCGAGAAAAACGAAGGAAGGCGATCGTTTGCCAAAGTGATGTTAAATTGCTTGTGGGGCAAAATGGCACAACGACCGTGTTTACCCAAGACGGAGTATTTGACAGAACCTTCTCGCTACTTCCAGATGATTCACGAAAAACCAAATACATGAAACACGTGGACGTCGTTCGTGAGGACTTGATCTTAATCAATTACGAAGAAGAACTGGACTTTGCAGAAGCCGACTAATTTGGAAATGTCATCATTGCGGCTTACGTGACAACCCATGCTCGCTTAAAATTGTACGAAGCTTTAGAACTATTAGGAGATCGTGTGCTGTATTTTGACACGGACAGTTGCATCTACATCGATCGCCTGGGTCCACCTCACCCTGTCATCGAAGGAGACCGTCTAGGAGCCTGGACGGACGAGCATCCCGACGACAAGATTCTAAGGTCTGCAAGTGGCGGTCCCAAAAATTACGGCTACGAATACCGGAACAAACAAGGCGAAGTGTACACGGAGTGCAAAGTGAAAGGATTGACTCTCAATTATCGCACCAGTCAACTGGTAAACTTTGGCGTCTTGAAAGAAGCCTTGCAATCTGGAGAGGATGGAAATTTTAAAGTGACCACCCACGAACCGCACAAGATTGTACGTTTACCCACACACCAAATCGTTAGCCGACCCTTGGAAAAAGTCTATCAAATCGTGTACCAGAAGCGAGTACGGCTTCCCAATCACTTTACTTTACCATACGGACATACTGGTATAAAAAAATGGTTCCAAGACGATAGTCACCAACAAGAAGGATGACTTCGACACAGCAAGAATCGAATGAGAAACCCACAGAGAACTCCAAGTTCAAACTATACCATTTTCCTGTTTTCTTGCCTGACTATTGCTGTTGTGCCAGTCGACTGGAAACGTTTCAAAAATGGCCCACGGGTAGGGAAGGATTACCTACTGCGAATGTTTTAGCTAGAACAGGGTTTGTCTACTTGGGACCTGAGACTGGATTGGGATACGAAGTACAGTGTTTCAGTTGTGGTCTGAAGTTGCGTATGGATCGATGTATCTATAAAGATTCAGCTATTCTGGAACATACTCAATGGTCTCCGCATTGTCCTTACCTTTTTATGACATCTCCACCCATCACACTACGGTTCAGGTATGGCGGTACCTTGGAGAAGGTAGTACCGTTGTCCAAGCAGAAGGAAAGGAAGACATCCAAAACTAGTCATAAAACAGGAACGATGTACAAGCTGGAGACTTCATTACGACTAGTATAAAAAGGGACAACATTCAAGACTGATAGTTCATTGTGACTACAAACGCCAAGCGAGAAAAAATGAATCCTTTCACACATCAAGTATCCAGCAAGAGTAAACTCGAGTACGATGCTGTGCCTTGTGATGGCAGGGATGCCGTATGCTATGACCTTAGCGATTCAGTACCGCATTATCATGGGAACTTTGCTATAACTACAACTACCATACCTACCATGGAAAGTGACGCTGTGCGTGTCAAACCTGATGGATGCGAAAGCGATGCCACTCGTTATCGCACACCTTTTCACTTTACTGGTTTTCACGGTGAATGTCATCCTAATGAAACCATGCGAATACCACCCTACGGATGTCATGTAAAACTGAGTAGACTCCTGCATATTTTACCGTACCCTCATCAAATTAACCTGTGAAAGACGAATATTCGTTCCCTGTGCGTTTGCCAGAATACTGTGACTTTGAAAGTCGGATCCAAACCTTTCAAGGAAAATGGCCAAAATATCTGGGAGGATCTACCCCCGAAGAATTAGCTAAAGCTGGATTTATCTACTTGGGCGAAGGGGATAAAGTCAAGTGCTTCAGTTGCGGTGTGTCACTTCACGCGTGGGAGAAGAAAGATTGCGCTTACCTGTAACATGCTCGATGGTCTCCAGATTGTCACTACCTACCTTTAGTGGGACCTCGTCATTGAAGTGGGTCTACCATGTCGTGTAAGAAACTAGCTACGGGGTTAGGAGTCAAACATTGGACAACCCATAGACAAGTATTTAAACCCGATGTAAAAAATAATCTTCAAAGATTACCAAACGAATTGCAAGAGAAGATCTACAAGGACATTTGGCAGGGGTTTGCCAGAGCCAAATCTCAATTAGTGACTGTAGAACTTTTGTGTCGAGAAATTCACAAGAGGACATTGACAAAAGTCAACAAACAAGTCCGATTTCTCTGGAGCAAGGGGGTGTTCGTTCTACTATTTCGCTTTAGACCATTTACATTTGAAGATTTTATTGACATTCTTGACCGTTTCCTGGAATGGCAGTGGTCAGAAATTACTCACTACGTTCATTACTTTCGTTCTAGGAGAAGTGTTTGACTGACATGGTTATGGATACTTTACAAGAGAACATTCGTGGTTTGCCTGTGGAATTGAGAGAACGCATTTACCGTGAGTTCGTCAAAATACAAGTGAAACGCAAAGATCCATTGCATCCGTTACGTCACCGATGTTGGAACCACTGGTACCTAAATGCTATAAGAAGACTGATTCTGATGAAAGTGTTCCAGTGGTCAGACATTGATGAATCGCGTGAAATTCATAAATTTTTGGATACCACTCATTCAACTTACAAGGTGATGTTAGGACACCGAATTCCAACGGACGAGTTAGAGGATTACAGCCAATCTTTACAAGAAGAATTCTTTCGAGTTCAAGAGGAAACTTCCGTGCGACGTGTGATGTGTGAGTTAGTGACTAAACGTTTTTGGTACGGTACTAAAATAAAATCGAGTTTATTCAAACAGTCCACTTAGTACCTGACACCAAAGAGGGTATAAAAACGGACTACCATGCCACGACTTTTATCATTCGTGATACAACAGATTCCGTGGAAGGAAATCAATGATGCTATTGAAACGGTAGAGGATTACCAACACCTATTACGAGAACTGTGTCCATTGAATTGGGGTCGACGTGTAGTGTGTGTTTTAGTGACTTGCTTTCTTGGATTTCGTTTACCAGCCGATTCCTTGTTGACTCTTTACGAACAGTACCTACTACTCCAAAAATAAACATGAAAGTGGTCTCTTTAAATGTACACGAGAGACTCATTCTGCTCAAAGCTTTGCGCTTTCATCTTGATACTTCTCAGCCTCTACAGGAAAACAAGATTCGTCAACTTTTAGGCACTGAAGATGTGTACGACGACGTGTGTGTAGCTTGTGACTTACACCCTCACTGGAAAGATGTACGTGACTGGAAAAGTTGGGGTTTTGAGGCTTGGACAAAAAAAGTGACACACTATGCCCAAGATTTGTCATCCTAAAAAATTAAAACGTTCCGTGAAAAAAGTAACTTTTAAATCAGTGTTAGTGACAGTGCCAGAAGAAGAAGAAGTCGTGACGGAGGAAAACCACTCTCTTCAGGACAGGACCGTGATCGACATCCCTGAAAGGCCATTCCGGGAGGACTCTCGTGTGATTGTGCCAAGGAGTGTAGAGACTCTCAGAACAGTACACACTACCCCTACGATTTCACCTCTTGATCATCACAAATGTTGTACAGAGACTTGTTTATATTCCACTTTGATCGTTTTGATGTGTCTTATATTTTTGTACTTAACCATTTGGCTTTTGTTTATTTTTTTTAAAGATGACAATAAACGTGTCCTGAATAAAGTATAAAAACTCTTGACTTGTCTGTCTTCGTGTCAAATGTGACATTTCTTACACTACTATGGCTATCTCTACTGTCTCTGCTTCTTCTTCCTCCACTGTCGAAGTCATTGAGGAACACGTTGATAGGACTAGTTGGGAGGCATTGTATCTTCGCCATCCCTTTAACATGCTCTTTGCCGGACCTAGCGGTTCAGGCAAAACCGAATTTGTCAAACGTCTGATCGAACATAAACATCATTTGATCGATCGTCCACCTCAACGTATCGTGTGGTGTTACAAAGAGTGGCAATCGGCCTACAGCCTTCTGCGAGAAAGTCAAGGCGATTCCATCGTCTTAGTGAAAGGCATTCCTGGCGAGGACGACGGGATCGTGTCTGACCCTAGTCAAACTCATTTGGTTATTTTTGACGACATGTTAGGAGAAGACGAAGAAGAAATTAAACTCTGGTTTACACGCAAAGGGCATCATCGTAATGCCAGTGTCATTTACATCACCCAACATTTGTTTCAACAAAGTAAAGCCCATCGAACCATCAGTCTCAATGCTCATTACGTGGTGTTGTTTAAAAGCCGTAGAGATAAATCGCAAGAACAAGTCTTAGCCAAACAGTTAGGAACACCTTGGCTGACTCATGCGTACGACGATACCACTCAAACCCCACACACTTATTTACTCGTGGATTTAAACCCCACCATTTCTGCTTATTTGCGATGTCGTACCCATCTGTTTCACCACTGGTGCCAAGACGGAGAGCCTGTCGTGTACACGTCCCCTGAAAGAGGGCAAAAAAGTAAAATACATTTTTTTTAAAGTCGGTGATCTTGGTAAAATAGATAAAATAAAATTATATATATATATATATATATATATATATATATATATATATATATATATATATATATATATATATATATATGGTAAATAAGAAATAAATATTTCTATCTTAAGTTTTTAAGTACATTATCGAAATATTTGTACGTGTACGGGCTTGGTCGACTTTTAGGTCCTAAGTTAGCTCTGTGCAGTTTATCCGATTATCGACTCTTAACAATCGGTTTAACAAAAATTGTTTTGATAAACGTCACCAGTGCTGAGTAGATGTTAATTGTTAAAGAAACGCACCGCTTGAGATTTCTTTTACAGGTGGGTTGATAAATAAAAGGCACCGATTTCTAACGACTGATCTCCAAGAGAATTTCGTTCCAAGCGCCAAAATGTAACACCCCCAAGCGGTGTTTATGGTCGGTTGTTTATGTGCTAATTACCGGATAAAATAAGTGTCCACAAATACTTCAGTTGTGTGTATACATACATTATTAAAAACAATATCTCTCTCTCTCTCTCTCTCTCTCTCTCTCTCTCTCTCTCTCTCTCTCTCTCAAAATCTAACTATTTCGAAACACTCGTCTACCTATCCATTTACCTCCCTACCTACATACCATGTACATTCTGCGTTAGCTCTTCTCATTGTATCTGGATTCTAACTCTTTCTAATATATATATATATATATATATATATATATATATATATATATATATATATATATATATATATATATATATAAAACTTTAATTATCAGCTTATATCAGCTTATGGTTTTAAGGTGCCAACAGAGATTGGACGAAAACAAAAAAGAGGGAATCGAGTAGTAAAGGAAAGAGAAAGAAAAGACTATGGAAAGAGAAAGAAGATGAGAGGAGAGAAAATTGAAGCAGGGAAAGAATATGAAATACGGAGGGTCGAGTAAGAGAAGAAGACGAGGACACGGGGAGGCTAGAAAAAAGTGGGAAGAAGACGAGAAAGAGGAAAGGACAGATAAGATGATGTGGACGATAACAACAGACAACTACAGCAGCGGACAAAGAGAAGACGAAGAAGGAGCAGAGGGGAAGACAGGAAAAGAAGACGACCAAGGGAAGAAGCATATTGGAAAAAAAAACCCAGAAAATAAAAGCATAAAAGTCCCTCTTAAGACGATAATAAATGAAAAGAAAGTTGCCCCCACCAATTTTTAAAAGACCATAACATGACCTCAAAGCAACAATTATAGCAGCTTTATTTATAGCTTGCACCGAGCACAAAACCGACATATACATCTACAACATACATACGGGTACAGACCAAATCCCCCAGAACCCACCCACCCACCCACCTCCGAAAGACAAATCTCATCCACATGGCGCCCCTAGACAAAATCCCCTTAGCAAAAACACCGCCACCAGCCTAGCTTTTTAAACTTTTTAAACTATCATAAATATACTGGTCTATTTTGAAACGGGATAGGGGAAATAAATGAAGAAATGTGACATATCGTCAGTATACCTCAAATTTCAGTTAATTATATTTAATTATGGAATTTCATGTTCATCCAGTGAAACTAGTGCTTAGCTTTTGATTTGTACACCCACCCACCCTGGGGGGTTGGGAATGTGACATGTCATCAATATACCCATCATTTACTTTAGCTATGGAATTTCACGTTTATGCAATAAAATTATGGCTTAGCTTCTAAATATTTCCCAAAATATAACATCAATGTTGAAATACAGTAAACTCAGTACTTATGAAAACCAGGTGACAAAGCACATGCACGTGCAATTAGTCTTTATATCTTTAGGCGTATTAATCTCGCCTGTTAAGATCTGACACGTAACCACACACTAGGCTATACGTCTTTTATCTACTCATGGGAAGCCGCTATAAAACTTCAAAAGGCCCAAGCTGTCACACAAAGATTTATATTTGTGACAATTTCAAAACTGTTAACAGGACTAGACATATATTGTGGAATGAGATTAAATTATATCTTTCATTTTGCAGGGTGGATTCAGGGAGGGGGATATTGCCCAGAAGGGAATTTGTCCTAAACCCGCATAGCAGATGCATATAGCATGCATACCGTATAGCACACACACGAATATAACATACATACTGAAAAAAAAAAAACTCTCACCCCTTTTCCACATGTAGTATACACATATAACACAACATACAAAATCATATTTTTCTCTTCATTCTTCATCGATACAGAGGGATTTCCATTGGATCCAGGAAAGCTCTCTTCACACGAAAACTGTGTGGCCCTGAAAAATATCCCATTTGCCTGCTACTGAATGAATTCAGAAACGGCGTCGCGAAATCCAAATTAAGATAACCAAAACCAGTCTGCTGAATTAAGTCAGAACTCAAAACCATTTGATATGTGGCTTTAAAAAAAAAGCAAATGGGCATGACTCAGACAAAATGCAGCAAGGTGATAGCCGATGGACAGAAGGAGTCGGACAGAAAACTGGAAGAACAGAAGGAGGTGGACAGAAAATAAACAGTAGGTAGTTAGACAATCCTGCGTCTAGTGGATTGCTTGGAGGCAAAACAAGGCAATTAAATCATATCAATCAAATTAATTTAACCACCGGAATCAAATTAATGAGTACGCAAAATCACACGGCTAAAGAGCTCGTACGTGGCTGTATCTGCCGACAAACGTCTATAATTTAAACGACCAATCAGAAAGTGAGGACCATGAGAGGCTATACTCCCATGGTCCTTCGCGAGGAAGAAATGCACACATATGAGGCCAGAAAACGAGGGTTAAAAAAATATACACAAAACACGAACATGTAGAACAAGTACAGCTACTAACAAATGAACATCGAAGACATACAGTGCTTACATACATAGCATACAAGAAATGCGTTTTCTTTTTACTTGACCTAATCTCTCTCTCTCTCTCTCTCTCTCTCTCTCTCTCTCTCTCTCTCTCTCTCAAAAGAAATGCCAGTTCAGACACGTACACATAACAAAGGATTAAATACACATTTTAAAACAAACACATACTGCAAACGTACATGTGGACAAAGATGAGGGCATTAGACCACTCGACCACCCGGTGCTCTTTTGAAACAATAAAGTTTTATACATGGGGACAGACCGACTGGAAACACGAAAACGGGAAAGTGAATAAGTAGATGCCTATTAAAAAGGAAGACGAACTCCAGACAATTTTTTTGTACTCAGAGTTCTGTTTGATTTTGTGACGGGTGTGGCAGATAGATATAAAACCTTTAAATTTTGCCACAAAAGGGGACGGAGTCACCAAGCAGGCCTGCTTGTTTCTCAATAGCTAGAGGTCTCGAGATCTTCACGCAAATAATAATGGAACAAGTGTAAAATTACCCATTACTCGGTTAGCTCGACGTTGGCCTGGCTACAAATATCAGCTGTTGGTGTCAGCTGTGCTGATTCCGATTCAGCTTTTCCCAAAGAAAGAGCATAAGAAACGGTTTACAGAGTACAACATTAAATGGAAGACTTCGTATCCTTTGGGTAACACTGCTAAATCAGATGGTATATATTTCATATTCCTATATTTCAGTTCAGATGGACTTATTTACCAATAGGTTAAGGGGTGGGGGTGGGGTACAGAATTCCTCAGGCACATATACAATATAAAAATTTTGTTTTATAGTAGTTGTAGTTGTGAATGACCGATGTCGTTCTTATTAATTTCCAATAAAGGTGACGAGGACTGAAGGCTGCATTTTATCCACGATTTATATAATATACTCCGAGTGAGAGAAAAATAGTTTGATCAGTAAATCTTAACTCAAATGGGTAATGTTCAATGAATTTCTCATTTATCTTTTCTGTTTATTCAAGTAAGAAAGGGGCAATTGTTATCTTACGTGTTTTTAAAGCATGCAAATAAAAAATTGTTGGATTATTTCTTCATTTATATTTGAAATATTTCTCTAACATTAGATAGCCAGCTTGCAATTAGAATCTCTTGCATGATAAATTAGGTGGAGATGTATTAGCTATCTGATATTGATTCAATGCAGAAATTAAACAATGATAAACACAATGGTACATCGCGTTTAATGCAAAGGAAAATGATTATTTGAAAGCACGTGAATGTCTTGTTTCTCCCAGGATTTGATCAAAGTAATTCACTTAACTCGGATTCAGGTATTTTTAATTTTATTGTTTTATTTTTGCACATCCGTTAATAAATTGTATGCTTTACTTTTTATTTTCTTTAGGCCATTTTCAAGAGTGTGGTAAGGAGCAGCTGAAGAGGTTGCTTCCTTGCTGTGGATAATTCACGATCATTGGTAATTTGCCATCTCTATTCATCTTCGCTAGCCAAGGTTCCGATAACCTTATCTACATAGGGTTATTTGAACCTTGGCTAGCGAAGATGATCTCCGTTAGGGCTGAGGTTTCTTATATGATCTTACTGTAAATAATGGTTGCTTGTCTGATGCGTTCTTATAGCAATTTCTTTTCGGCATCGTGTATAATTTGTTGTGGCGTACGACTATGGACGGATGTTTTCAGTCGAATCAAACCAATCTATACAAGTCTCCTCGTATCACGTTACCTTTACAAGTCACGTAATCAACATTAGGCGGTGTGATATTGCGGTAAATTTCGAATTCTTAAGATATGTATGCTCTGATTATGTGAATTTACAAAAAAATTACGTGTTAATGAAGCAATTAATTACTTTCATGCATTTATATTATTATAACTTTGTACAATACTGATATATTTTTTATTGATGTACTGCTTTATTGATTCCTCCAGAAGTTTGAATAGATGTAGCATACAAATCTCATGAGATTTCAACAAAACTACATGTCTGCATTTGTTTGATATAGTTGTACATAGATTAAATTCCTTCACTGAGACCATCCCGCTATTGGGCCACTTTTTGTCAGAACCGACTCTACTGATCTTTATTTGCATGGTCTTTTAATTGCCTTTTAAAATCACACCACTGCTCAAGATAGGAGCCCTTCATTTCAGTCCAATTGAAAACATATAGTTAAACTGCCCCCACCCTCCCCAGGGTTCGATCGCCTGATATGGTGATATGGGCATATTATTTACGTGTATGGCAAGTGTCACGGAGGTGCTCAACAGTTTTGAAATTTTGGTTCCACCTCTTTGATCGGGTGCTTTAACAAAAGGAAAATATTTATTTCATAACTATTGCAGATAGGGATCCGAGTTTGGTATGTGTAACGACGGAAGCCGGACCCATCAAATACGTTAAGTGTTTGAGGATCAATTTCCAGGTTTCTGCCCAAGTGGGGGTCGTGCAAATATGCCCATGGGTACTTCCTTGGAGACTATTGAGATCCCCACCTATAATCATATATACATTTAGCTGGCATGAAGAAACTGGAATGCATGTGCATTAGAAACCGGCCCGATTCTCTTGGCTTAGTATCTCCAGGTTTGGACTCATTGCGCATGGACTTTCCAGCACTTACCTCTCTGTACAAAATCTAAATAATAACGTCATAAGGACTCTTCAAAAACGATTTCTAATAAATTCATTAATACATGTACATAGTAATACACTGCTGTATTCTCAACTACAAGATTTTATCTATATTTCGATGATTATTTCGGTAACTTAATTAATGTTCCCCGCAGAATCAAAGGCTCTACCTATTCCATTCCTTAATTTATCCATACTTGCAGTTACAACTGTGATTTGTTTATTCCCCACAATTTTCAAAAAAGCGCCAGAGATATTGTGATCGCCTCAGTTGGTTCGTCCGTCCGTAAATAACATTATTTCCTTCAACACGTTTGGATGAAACCGGGTGGCTATTATTTTCCATGTTGTAAACCACTGCGAAACGTACTTTGCTTAGGGTACGGGCCCCCAGGGGTAGGGGTAGAGGTAAGGGTGCGAGTGCTTTTCAACACCACAAGTTCAATAACATGTAATATGTACGATGCAGCCATCTGAAAATTGTGGG
The DNA here is from genome assembly GCA_016617855.1 of Megalonaias nervosa. Lineage (NCBI taxonomy): Eukaryota > Metazoa > Mollusca > Bivalvia > Unionida > Unionidae > Megalonaias > Megalonaias nervosa. Next base: position 32,699 of record JAECUM010022098.1, on the reverse strand, counting down.
GACTTAAGCCCAGGGTTTCAGCTTCAGAACTATTAACACCCCTATCCTATAATCATGTATACACTTATTGGTTTTGAAGAAATAGGAAACATTAGCAAATGCAACTTTTTGCTCAGTCTTACCTAGCCCCCAGCTTTACGTGGCCTCTGGTCTAACCCTTATATATATATATATATATATATATATATATATATATATATATATATATATATATATATATACAGAGAGACAGACAGACAGACAGACACTTACTGAAAATGAAGAAACATGTACGCTGCAACCTTTGATCCTGTGTCTTACCTTACCTTCAAGAGATGTTTTGGGATGTGTCCCCTGGATCAAAACCTGGAAACTAATTGCTCTTGGGTGTTACGTATCACTCCCGTTTGGTGTGGGGGTGGGTCGTGAACTGTATGTGGCTTTTAGGACACCTTTTTGTCCTGGAAATTTGGAAAGACGAATTTAGACATGCAATCAACTTTAGATTCAGTCTTTTTACCTGGATCCAGAATGGAAATATGTAATGGCGGGTGGCGATTGACTTTTACTTGCCGTTTTTTTCTTGTCTTTTTTTGACAATGTAAAGCACATGTATGCTTTTATTTATTTTTATTTTTGTTGTCTTTTTTGGACAATGTAAAGCACATGTATGCTTTTATTTTCAACAAACTAGCTTAATAGTTTGAAATTTCCTTTCTCCAAAATGTCATTGATTGGTGAAATTAAATTAGGTATTCAGTTATTGGATAACATGGTTTCAAAAGTAAAAACTTGATTTTTATTTTGGTAAAGTAGCGTGTTTAAAGTCATAAAAACTGTCTAGAGAAGAAAACGTAGAAAAATGAACATTCTTATCCTGGAGATCTGATTTGCACAAAATGAAAGGCTGTTTGTTTTTTGTTTTTTTTTTTTTGTTTTTTTGTATATTCCATAAGCGCTTGGCATATGTAACATATTGGACCTGCTGTGGGAATAGAATACAATATATCACTCGGTGCTTGGCTGGAAGATTTTCGAATGATTCTACTGGTAGAGATCGTAATACTTACGACGATGCCACTCAATTCCACTAGCATATTTACTCGCCAATTTAAGACGTGTCAGTATCGATTATTTGAAGTTTCGTAAGATTTTTGTGTTCTGAAATTTCATTGTGATTCTTATTCACAAGAATATACAAGAAACGTTAAGTGTGATTGTCTTGAATTTTATTTGGGAAGTACACGTTTTGATAAAACAACAAAACACACACACACACACACACACACACACACACAGACAGACAGACAGAGCACATTTTATTATGGATGGCTTTGTTTTTTGGTTTTCTTTAAATTAAAGAATGCTCTGAGTACTATCTCTTTTACAAGAGATTTAGGCGAACTCTAAAATGGACCGTTGAGTTCTGATGAAAACACCCAACAAAACATTATATCAGCTGTAAATGTCTTAGACCTCAACCCTGCATTGGTAATGATAGCTGCCATTGGTTCAATCTTAATATGAACATAACTTGCATGGATTGGTCCTTTGTCTAGATAACAACATACTTGCAACTAATTGGTCCTTTGGTTCAATCTTACTATGAACATACTTGCATGGGTTGGTCCTTTGATTCAGAATATTAAGGAAACAATCTTAGCATAGCAAATACATGTATCTTAATATTCTGCAAGAAACTGTTCTCATTGAGTGAGATCGTAAACTGGTCCAAAATTCGCCGAGATTTTTCCTCTCACTGCGAGATATTGCAAATGTGGAAATTATTGTGTGTAAATACATCTCAAGCAAAACTATTTGATTGGATGTTTCTTTCAGCTGCTTGCACAACAGACAGCTGAGTGGTAGATACTGTTGTCGGCTTGTTACATATGTCAAAGGTAAAAGCTGAACGAAGTTGAACCCCGATCCATGGCTAGCAATGGTGGGATATTTATTATTTCATGATCTGCCTGAAATTTTCATGCTCTGTCAATAAAAGTGATAATTATTTCTGTTCTCTAAGTTTTGAAACGGGAATTTTTTTAAATTAAATTTTTTTGTGCAAATATTTCGGAACTAAGAAAATGAGAAATAACTGTTGGTTACCTATAACTATTTATATGCCTGAAAGAATAATTCACAAAAAAAAACCCATTTGTGATGCAAGATAGGAGTATCTTTCCGGTGGTCTGTGGTTCTTCTCGCTGTTTCTTGGGTTCTACCCCACCCCCATGGAATATAATGGCTGCCATGTATAGCCTATCGGGAGAAGCCCGGGTCAGCTACCGTGGTGTGTACTTGGGCGTTGCACTTTCTTCCAATCGCATTGGTACAAAATAATCTATTTGTGTTGCAGTGCTGTGAAGCAGCAAGCCAAACTATGGAAATCCTATAATATGCTGAAAAACGCCATTGAACCCCACAAAACGAAACCACAAAAATCCACAACACTGTATGTCTAGATTCACAAAAATAAGCTGCATGTATCGATTTAGTCAAATATTCATGACAATAAAAACTTTTTTATTTACAGCATTTGTTTGGTCGTTGCACTATAAAAGGGACCCAACATTTTTCGGGAGGGGGGGGGGGACGGGGAGTTCTCAAGACGCTTGGGAAAAAAAAGTCTTCAGATTTAAAAAAATAAAAAGACATTATCTATTACATTAGCTGAAGAATTGTTTTGTATCTCGATGTAAAAGTTGAAAAAAAATAAATTGGTTTGAAAAAATCTCAGCCACGTGCTCGGAAATTAAATGGTCGGTCATTAAAAAAACCAACAAATATGCAAGGTCTCTGTGAACTGATCCAGCTGATTATATTCGTTTTAATGAAGCATAGTTTCAATTGCACAGTCCATCATACGCTTTCTTCAACAAGAAGTTTGTCATGTCCTCTACGACAATTTCATCCAGAGCTTTGATTACGAGGTAATTTGTGTAGATAGAAACGATAAACGAAAATAATCCACATCCACTCCGTAACTTTGATAATTAGCCAATTTGTGTTAATAGACACTATAAACGATATAATCGAAATCCACCTTGTAGCTTTGATAATGAGGCAATTTGTGAAGATATAAACGATAAACAACATATTCCCAATGCACCCGTAGCTTTGATAATGACGGAATTTGAGTAGATTGAAACGATAAACGATATAACCCAAATCCACCCAGTAGCTTTGATAATGAGGGAATCTGAATAGATATAAACAATAAATGGTATAATCCAAATCCCCCAGTAGTTTTGATAATGTGGGAATGTGTGTAGATAGAAACGATAAATTGTATAATCCAAATCCCCCAGGAGTTTTGATAATGTGGGAATGTGTGTAGATAGAAACGATAAATGGTATAATCAAAATCCGTCTCGAATCTTTGACAATGAGAGAATTTGTATAGACACAAACGATAGGTACATACTGACGCTATAATTCAAATCAAATGAGAGTGGGACAAAATATTGCTGAAATAAAAGTGAAGTAAAACACTTTTACCATTAAGGTTAAACTAGTGTGGGGACAGAGGGACATATGGAAAAACCAACGTAGATGTAACAGAATTGTTATGCTGAGCTTTTACAAAGATGTTTTCAGAAGTAACGTTATCAATATGTGTTTTATTCCATCACCAAAAACCCATGCCCATCATAAGTTTATACTTCTCGTTTGCATGTACATACGTGATATGATTTGCCCGTTTGTCGGTTCTGTTGTAACTTAATGATAACTGATGTATTTGCTAACGAGATTGTGACATACATTGCTACAAGACAACATAAGTCCTTGAGATCTGCATGGTGGAGTACTAGCAGAGAATAATTTCCAGGAATCAGTGATAAGACAGTTTCTTCGTTTTAACTGCCGAGTGTTTAAACCACTTCTAATATTCTTGAACTATAATAAAGTTTTCAAGACCGCCACCACGGTGGCCAAACTGGAAGTCAGATTGGCACCAAACTTTAGGATTGATCAGATATCATACGAAGTCTTCTGGCAAAACCCCCATGTCAATATGATCATCCATTCAGGAGGAAAGGTAGTAAGATTTTTAAGATGGCTGTCATGGTGGCCATACTGACCGTATGATGGGCAAATTCCATGTTGATATGGCTTTCTGTTCAGGACAAATGTCAATAATAAGATTTTAAGGATGACTGCTGTGTTGGCTATATTGGATATTCCCACTGGTTCCACTTTCGTTTAGGACCAACAAGACATCAACAGAAGTCTTTTAGTGAAAACTACTTGTTGATATGACTATCCATCCAGGTCGCGTTGCAATAACAAGATTTTCAAGATGGCCAGTGTAGAGGCCATATTGGATGTCTACAGTACACCATGTTCAGTTAGAATCAAATAGATATCATTACGTCTGCTGGTGACAAACACATTCTGATATAACTTTTCATTCAGTAGGAGAAGATAACTGTTGTGGTGGCCATATTGGATGTCTGACCAGTACAATTTTTATTTAGGACCAACTAGACCACTGAATGAATGCATGTAAAGTTTCATGGCAATCTCCAAGTTGTTTAGGTGAGTAGGAATAACAAACTTGCGCTATTGGATAGATGGACGATGGCTGACAGACAAAAGGGCATCCGACAAGCTCTTCTGGTTCATGATCAGTCGAGCTAAAAAGTGGCCAATTAATTTGTCAGTATGAGCATCTTCATGCCATGGCCATAATAGCTACCAAGTTTCATTGCAATCCATCACAAACTGCAGGAAGATTGTGTTATACTCTAATAAATGCTAAAAAGGGATGTAACATACCTAACAAAAATTGCAGGAGCAAAGTATTTAATTGATATTTGCATCTTCTTAATAATAATAATAATAATTCATAATAATATTTAGAGATGTTTATGCATGTCAGTTACAGGAACTAATCTACATTAAGACCCACTGTTATGTACAATATATACAGTATACAGCACAGTGTAACAAACTGTACAATATATACAGTATACTGTATACAGCACAGTGTAACAAACTGTACACTAAATACAATGTGTACAGCTCAGTGTAACAAACTGTACAATATATACAATATAATGTATACAGCACAGTGTAACAAACTGTACAATAAATACAATAATGTGTACAGCACAGTGTAACAAACTGTACAATATATACCATATAATGTATACAACACAATGTAACTAACTGTACAATATATATACAGTACTGTGTACAGCACAGTGTAACAAACTGTACAAATATATACAGTATACTGTATATGGCACAATGTACTTAACACTAAAGAAGAGTTATTTTGAAAAATCAAAGCTTCAAGCCCAGAACACATTCACAAAAATCAGTGAGCACATAAACATATATGAAATATCATATTGTCTTGAAAAAAGTCATCAGTGAAAAACAGAAAAGAAGTGATAGGAGAACACATTATATCAATTGGAATGATGTTTCATACTAGTCGACCAGTATACTGACAGCTATTTTTGAACAACCCTAACTTTGGCACTTGGATAATGCCATTTTTTAACATCTAACAGACCATAACTTTGGAGTACAATCAGCATCTCTTTGGTGAAAGATATTGCTTAGGTAGACAGGAATGGCTTTTATGGACCTTTTAAACATACATTGAGCCTTCTAAAGAAAAATCTTTCATACACTGGTAAAATTTTTATAAAATTGTCTACATAATGATCTAATATTAAATGACATGCCATTGTTTGGAGTATGAAACATTTTGTAATTTGTGAATTAGAGGAACTATCCCAAATTACATTACAAGGGTCCAGAAATGGCTGAATATAACTTTAATAAAAGATGATCATATACAGAAAAGAAATGAATATTCTGGTTTTCTTAAGTAGCCTAAACTAAGAATTATCATCTTTTGAAACATGTTTAATGTGGACAAACCAAGTTAGATGATTATCTACATATACATCTAAGATTTTATTACATTGTTCAACAGAACATAACATTTTTTGCTATCCAGCCATGCTTATTTTTGTTCTGTTGCTCCATGTGGGACTTTTTTTGTCTGTACTTATAATCAAACTGCTTCCCTTGCACCATACTTTAAGTCTGTTAAGAGCATCTTGTAAACTGTTTTAAAGTTCAGTTGGGGTTTTACCCGACTCCTATAGTATAGTATCATCTGTATAAAGGTCAGTGAAAAACAATAAATGATCCAGTCTTATGAAGTTAAACCGTTCATAAATAGAATGAATAACTGAGGTCCAAGGATAGAGCCCTGTGGTACTCTTATAATTTATATTTTTACCTGCAGAAAGATGACCATTCAGAGAAACCTCTTGCACTCTATCAGTTAAGAGAGAAAAGTAAACCAGTTTAGGGAGTTTTCATAACATTGATAGATTTTCCGTTTTTTTTTAGCAAAATTCATCATTTATTAAATTAAAAGCTTTATCAAAATCAACTGTAATAGTTCCAACCATTTCTCATTTATCAAATGCTTTCACCCATTTATCGATCTTTGATATAAGTACACTTTCACATGTGTGATTCTGTCAAAATCCAGAATGAATATCTCGATAAAGATCGAAAATTTTCAAATAGCTAATAATAGAAATGTGTACATGTTTTTCGAGCAATTTGGAAAGACAAGGAAGGATGGAGATGGGTATGTAGTTATTTACATCATCCTTTGTTCCAGTTTTATGCAGTAGTGTTACCTTGGTAGTTTTCCAACTCTGGAGAAATATATTATACCCAATAGTTTGATTGCAAATAAATGCTATACTCTCTACTATTGCAGGTGCAGCTGCCTTTAGTAGCCTTCCCAAAATCATATCAGGTCCAATGGCTTTGCAATCATCCATTTTTTAAAAATATATTTCAATACAAATTCAGGACCCAGTCTGGAGTAAGATTTATTATTCAGAATGCTGACTCAAGATTTCCCAGTCTGCAGTAGGATTTATTATTCAAAATGTTGACTTAAGATTGCAGTCTGGAGTAGGATTTATAATTCAGAATGTTGACTCAAGATTACACAGTCTGGAGTAGGATTTATAATTCAGAATGTTGACTCAAGATTACACAGTCTGGAGTAGGATTTATAATTCATAATGTTGACTCAAGATTCCACAGTCTGGAGTAGGACTTATTTTCCAGAATATTGTCTCAAAATTTCCCCATTTGGAGTAGGATTTATTATTCATAATGTTGAGACAGGTTTTATAATAGAGGGGCCTTGTTTCTACCGATGGCATAACTAGAATAGTATCTTTGTAACCTATCTCACAATAACAAAAAATTTCCTGATAAATGAATTTTCTTTTAAGAATTCCTGAAATGCCTTTTTTGAAGAAATACCATTGATTTGACAAAACCATATCACTGATTTGATGAATGGCAAAGTCTTCACTAGTAGTATAAAACTGCTTATACGAGTAACAGCCAGACCTCTTCATCATAAAATATTACTCGGTATTTCAGGTACAAAATGTTACTCCAGACCTCAACAGTTAAATTAAATCTGACAAAATAGGGCTTCTGATTTGTCAGATTGTTTTAAAGTAAGATTCAAAGTTGAGTAAGTTATATGATGGACTTTATACCTGAATGTCTGAGCTACAACTTTTTTCAAACATAGCAAGCTGTTTCAGAAGCATTGCAAACATTTTATTTTCATTGGTATTCTGCCAAACTGTATACCTTCTTGATTCAGTCTTAAAAAGCATAATGTAATAAGATGTTTACTCATAAACATTTGCAATAGATGAGTCAGTATGCAGACAGGCATGTGTGACTGATGTCAAGGCAGTGGGTCCACTTTGCCAGTTAATTTAGGATTTGATACACTTTGCTAATAAATATGCCATGACAGTTAATTTAGGATTTGGTACACTTTGTTAATAAATACGAAATGACAGTTAATTTAGGATTTGGTACACTTTGCTAATAAATACGCCATGACAGTTAATTTAGAATTTGGTTTCATTTTGTATTTTATGGCACAGCAGCACAATGAATTTATTTAGAGTGCAGGCAATTCTAATAATTTAAAAGTGCCTTGCCCAAGGGTATACTGTAGCATGTCGGGCCCAATGTCAGATCAAATAGAATAGATGGACACTTCAAACTTTTGTATTTTTTTATTAGATGGACACTTCAAACTTTTATATTTTTTTATTAGATGGACACTTCAAACTTTTATATTTTTTTATTTACAAGATCTCTCCAGTGTATCATAGTGCCAAGAAATTATGCTTTCACCACAAAAGTTCTTATCTAGATTATAATAGCACAAAACAAAACAACTAAATTGTCAACACAGTTTATTATACTGCTTCAAGACTTACATAAGTTTTCTCACACAAAACGTTGTGTTCATGTTTAAAATGGAGAAATATGATATTCTGAAATGTGTAGAACGATGTATATAACAAAGGTGTGATAATCAAAGCATGTTGAAATGACAACAAAGTAGTGTTAAACAGCAAGTGAAAATCAGCCTAATTTTTCAATTAATCATGATTCACATAATCTCTAACTCAAATAACCCTAATTCCAAACCTTGAACAAAATATAATGTAATGGTTATCAAAATTTATTCATGTAACATACCGTAATGTCAGTGATTTTGTGAGTCAAATCAAGGTTAAGAAACCAGATGTGGGTTTGTGTTTTAGAGTTCAACTGTAAATATGCTACATGCAGAGTCTGGAACAAGATGTCAATAGTGTCTCACCTGGGTTGGTTGCAACACAGTCAGTGTGTCGCTTCATAGTGACACAGTGTGTTGTTGTGTCATGCAGATTATTTCAACATCCAAATGACCAAAAACTATAAAATAGATGGAAATTTGTGATTTCAAAGTGATATATATATATATATATATATATATATATATATATATATATATATATATATATATATATATATATATATATATATAACTGAATAGGAAATTTGATAATGCCAATTTGAATACTGAATTTTCAATGGATAGCAGACATCTGTGTTGATGATGACACAGTAACAGTGTTGTCAAATTCTCTATGGAAACTTTTATCTGATATGAAGAGGGAAGTAAACATTGAAACAATTTACGTATTATAATGAGCATTAGTAGCATGTCTCAGCATCAATGTTTACCAGCATATTTGGAAAATAACCGATCAAACACTGTTTTCAACTAGTAATTATAAGTGTGGTGAGAAACTAGAACTGTAAAAATTGAGAATTACTATAGCCCATTACACTTGTAATAATTAAATCCACCAGTAATGACTAGACTGCCTTGTTGTTATGCTGAACAAAATTTTAACAGTCAAGATAAGATTTTTGTTTGTTTGTTAGATCTTCAGACCTTTACTGCACCCAGCTGAACCACAACAACCAGAATGGTGAATCCCACTCTTATTTATAGCTTTGGGGAACACACTCGTGAAATTCAACAACACAGTTTTCACAAATATTACCAAATATGGAACAATTAAGAAAAATATTAACAAAAGCACCATCTAGTGGAAAGCTGAATAGGGAATATACAAAGTAGTAAAAATGGCCCCAAATTTCAAATGGCAAAAATAATATTTCACGGTAAATTGTAAGCAGATTAAACATTGAAAATGAACAATTTCATCACACTGGTGAAATACACAAGTATTACCTTAATCCTAGAGAAAAATGAACAGAATTCTTTAGTTCTCTACTCAGAGTAGAAAGTAAGTGAAGACAGTATACAATTCTATCATGTACAAACTGGGCATCACAAGTATTTATCCAGATGATGAATATTTCAACAAATCATTCACATATGATATACTCTTACTAAAATATTTCTTGCATGGAAAATGTTTCCAAAAAGTTAATAACAGTTAATATTATTAGTATTTGAAACAGAGGTATCAAAGTTCCAACATGAGGGAAATGTAAACATAAAAGAAGATTATGCATTATCTCCATCCATAATGATATATGCAAATGCACATTACAACTTTATAAGAAACAAATTAGACAGGTAGGCAGGTTTGTTTCAATATGACAGTAGCTGGCCTGGACTGACCTGATGATAGGATCCAAACCCACACCCTTTTGGTCACCAGTCTAGCATGATGACGACTGAGCCACTGCTGCTTATTTAGGAAGATCTGGACAGCGCTTGAGTAAGTTACTGCTGGTTTGTGAGACTAAGCTAATGACAAAGCTACCATGTGCAGTAAGGAATTATTGGTGCAATAAAATACTTATTAATATGCATGAACAAAGGTTTCATCAGCACGGAGTTGAAACATAGTTTTATGAGTCTAGCTTTAATATGGCTAAAGATGCAGATGTAACAAACAAATGGCTGAAATATAAATGATGCTCAAGCATGTAAATTAGGTCAGTTGTGTGAATATATTGCAAATCCTCTCCCCTAAACTTTCTCAAATGTGAACAAATATGTACATGAGACACAGGGTAAAAAATGGGTTAATAACCACCCAAATAATCAATGAACTAATAAGTTGTAAGAAATAAAATCCAAGCCACTAAAACTAGAGAAAGGAGTGAGAAAATAATCCTGTAATCTAGGCAAGGGCTGCTCAGGTGAATAAAGACTTATCTTCAGCAAGCAACTGACCAAACTGACCACTGGTGCAGCTTTTATACCAATTTGGAGCCTAGAATTGATACACCTCTTGCATATGCCTATCTGAGAGCAATATGAGGGAATTACAAATCAAAAGGAAGCAAAACTTACCAATATATAGTGAACAGAGAAATAAGGATCAACCATGTGCAGCAGCCGGTTTATGAACTTGGACTTTGTCAAATAATTGTAAGATGAACACATGCAAAACTAGTGGTCTGTGTAAATGTTTCACTACATGGTTTGCAAAGTGAATCAAGTTTACTTTGGATAAGCAAGCTGCATCACAGTTGATAACCTGGTAATTCCTACTACAGTGGAACCTGTTTTGAAAGGCCACCACTTCTGCCAAAACAATATGGTCTCTCTTGACAGGTGGTCCCTCATGAAAGGTCATAACACTATATAATCAATAGATCTGTACATGGAGAACCTGGTCCCACAAGACAGGTGGTCTCTCATAGCAGTGGTCTCTGAAGACAGGTTTTACTGTACTAACAATAAAAAGATTTTGATGTAATTACGTTCCATCTCAGATGCTTGCTATTTAACTAATTAACTTAGTTTGAGTGGAAGCAACAAGCAAGACATGGGTATCACTTTTTAAAAGTTATGGCATTGGTTATTACCAACTATATACCAACTATATAAATCTTATATTCAAGTTTGTCAAAGTCATGTAAGATAAATATGAACACAATGTTTTCAATGAAAGTCATAGTGCTCCTTAGAAATTATGTGTATTCTTCTCCTGAATGACTAGGTGTATTGTTTGCCTGAATGACTAGGTGTATTGTTTTCCTTAATGACTAGGTATATAAAGTGAAGAAAAAAACTTAAATCATGGGGGCCCTGCAGTAAGAAGAAAATCGATGACTTGAATTGAAATTCCTCTGCAGGTTGTTGAGACTATATTTAATCCAGGGCTATTTAATTTCCATTAAATTCAACTAATATCTTGCTTTATCAGAAGGACACATTGTATTGCAAGGAAAGCACTGATGCAAATATAATACATGCATGAGAATAAAATACACAAAATACAAAACAAAGTCAACATAAAACAATATATGGTGAGTGAGATCAAGAAAACTTAATAAGAAAAAGAAATGGCCACAAAGTATAGATGTTATCACAGTCATGGATATATATCACAAGGTTAAACGGTTCCAATAAGCTAGCTAGACTGGCTAAGAAATGGCCTCACTTATCTCAGCTACTGTTATTCCAATAAGCTAGCTAGACTGGCTAAGAAATGGCCTCATTTATCTCAACTACTATTATTCCAATAAGCTAGCTAGGCTGGCTAAGAAATGGCCTCATTTATCTCAACTACTATTATTCCAATAAGCTAGTTAGGCTGGCTAAGAAATGGCCTCATTTATCTCAACTACTATTTTTCCAACAAGCTAGCTAGAAATGGCCTCATTTATCTCAACTACTATTATTCCAACAAGCTAGCTAGGCTGGCTAAGAAATGGCCTCATTTATCTCAACTACTATTATTCCAATAAGCTAGTTAGGCTGGCTAAGAAATGGCCTCATTTATCTCAGTCGCTATTGTTTTATACATAATCTGATATTTTCCACAAGATCTCAAGCAACACAACTGTACACCTCAAAAGTGATCAAAATGCTGAGACTTGCACATTCCCTGTGCTACTGACAACTGAAATTTGTTTGCCGGACCAAGCTACGAAAGGCATCAGCACAAAGTATAACAGCCATCTAGGATCAAAGCTATGTTTAAAAAGAAAGGATAAGCTAAGATAGGTTTGTTAGTATGTGGCCTTATTTATCTCAACTATCTCAACTGCCACCCTCTTCTTCCTTCAACTTCATGCCAAATTTCAACAACCTAATTTTAAACCCACTAAGTCACTGAAATACCATTGCACATCCCAAGTGCCAACACAGTACAGTGTGTATTACCATATATACTTGTTTATAAGACTAGTCCAACTGCAAACTGCACAGACCAAGACCTGCCACTGCATAATGCACCAGCAGATCTGGGTCTGTGCAGTTTGTTAGAAGTAATCAATAGATCACCATAGACCCTGATCTGCAGGTGTATTATGCTATGGCAGATCAGGGTCTGTTGTTTGCAGTTTGACTTGACTTATAAGTGAGTACATACATTATCTGTTTTGTTGAGTGGTAGGTACCAGTAATATTCATATGGTTGATTATCACTGATCATTCATTTTTGCATCAAACTTATATCAACAAGCAGATACAAGTCCTTGCATCAACTGTAATTCCATTGCAATCAATGACTTTTACAAACAGACTAGAGAGTTTGGTTTTCTAAGTATAGAATTTCTCAAAATTAATAATAGCAAAACCTTGGACTAAATGTTAGCATGCTATTTTTGATACTCATTTATTCCCAAGATGGATGTTGTTCAATAAAATCCAGACATAAATGACAAGAAAATCACCTTTGTAAACAAACAAGCAATATATAAACATGTTTCGGCCTCTGAATGAACTGTGTAATTATGGACTGAAAAATGTACACAGTTACTAAAGTAAACTTGTTACAAGAAAACTATGCAGACAAGAAACGCAACTGTACATAGAAAAAAACTACTGATATTTCCAAAACTTATTTAATAGTGATGACAAACTAGTAAATGGTAAAAATTACTGTTTAAAATCTGTTGAAAGTTCAAGTCTTATGATTTGTTCATCATAATCAACAATCAACTATTGATTTTAATAAGCTGGAGGTATCTCCAATATATTCTTTAGGTTAAACTCTGCTTTTCATATTCTGGTCAGCTGACGTCAAATTTCAATAGCTAAAGATCAGACTCAAGTAAATAAGCAAGAAAGCCAATATGACTAATTAACAGTTAATCCTTATTATTACAATTATCTTGTTAAAATGACTACCCCTCTGACATACCTCACAGAAACAATGCTCTGCAGTGTGTGTATGTAAGCACCAGCAATTGATTGGCAAATAAACATTATTCTATTTTATTGTAACTAATGGTGCCTAAAGCATGTGTGAGTTCAATTTAACAGTTCAAATCTACAGTCTCAAGCTATCATACTTGTGAAAACTATTTTTCACATGTTTTATATCCCACCTTATATCCTTACTGCCAACTTGTAAGGCATTTTACACTGTTTACTAAATAAAATGTTTATTCTGAAATAGTTTTTTTTGGGGGGGGGGTATAAATGCTGCATGGTATTATTTCTTCCTTTAATTTAATGATGGTAATTAATGTTACACATAAGGTACAGTAATGCCAGGTGTTTACTGATGTAAGTTTTATTGGTGGAAATGGAGATGTTATTTGGCTTGTAGAGAAATTACACAGCATTCATTGTGATCATTTTCTGGATTGAAACTAATTGCTGACAATTTTATTGCATTGGTTTATTTTTTTTTTAAGTGGCTTATTTTTTTATTTCAGGATTGATGTAGCGATAAAAAAACTTCATAAATTTTTATGTGAATAATGTTTTAAACTTTACATTCTATTTACTGAACAAAACAATTCTTTGTAAAGTGATAATTATTTCAGCACAACAATATTCACAGGTGATAAAACAGAACATGATTTCTGTGGACTGGATATGATATATTTATTTATTTAGGCTCTTTTAAAGGAGAAATTAAAATCAACAGACATAATGCAATAATTGGAAGTTGTCTGCAAATATCAGGAGATGTTGTAAGATTTGGAGGTAGGTATGGTACAACTCTAATTGAGGAGATTTTTTGTTTTTTTTCTCCCAGCATGAGAGTTGACAGGTACGATTAATGGTTATGTTTGTTGTGTTCCATAATGTGAAGTGGTTCACCAGCAAATTTGTCATCTGCCATATCAATGGCACCTGGGTTATATTAAATAAATGAAGACTATTAATTCATAACTCAAGAACACAGGTTTTATATTACGTGATTATCAATATAAAAATGCTATGTACATTAACTCTCTCTTCTTCTCTCTCTCTCTCTCTCCAATTCTCCAATATCATAATCATGTAAACATTATTATAAAATTCAAAAACATTATGAACCATAGGTGTCACAGAGGTTAAACTTGAGTTTGGACAACCTTTCTGAAATCACATACAAAAATAAGTCGATCATAAGAAAATATGAAATAAATTTCACTCTGATCTGGTGGCTACTCATATGAAGAGAAAGTAATTCAGCTAGGGCCCAAGGATGATTCTAGATATAGGGTGAGCCCAAGGCCTGAGCTGAGGTGATACCAGTGTAATCCCAACTCTAGAACTGGGTTGATCCTTAAAGCTGCCTAAGGCAGTTTGATTCCTGATTTACTACACATCTTATTCTAATATTCTAATGATGATCAGACCAAGGTCTGATGTGATACCAGAATTATCCCTAGTCAAGAGTTGGACTGACCCCAGGTGCTGAACAGGAAAGGATGACTTCAAATCATGAAGTATTTGAAAACAAGGGTGAAATCAAACCAAGTTTTTTTTTTACAAACTTAGTACATGAAAATAAATCCTTAAAAATCTTGATGGATGGCATGAGGCATCAGAGAACTAGATCACACATGGGATATGGCAAAGAATGGCTTGAGGCAGTGTCTGGGGATAGTGGCAGGTTCAATCAAAAGCATGATAATGAACACAGCACATGCATCTTGACTGAATGATAAGAACTGTCAACATTGATGTCTAAATTCCTCATAGTAAAACTATTTTCTCAATGTCAGTTCTGATTGGCTAGCATTGGCATTATATAAATTATTACCAACCAGTGAAGTCATGGAATTCTTAATCTCAATTTGAATGCCAGAAATAAACTCAATTTGTTGACATCAAAATATATTAATAACTAATTTGAGTTAATTTTTCAAGATGTCAATCTTACCTGCTCTTAATTTGAGTTAATTATTCAAGAAAGTCAGTTTTAATTGGCTTTTAGCTGGCATCATAATTTGACAGGTCATTTGAGATCATATATGTGAAGAGTATGGGACTGACCAAAACCTCCAATGAGTTGATGATCTCATTCCTAGATTATCTAATCTGTTGATAGATGTATATGAGTCAGTCATGTCCTCTGTACATTTCTCACTTATCTAATTACTTCCTAAACCACATTACTTAACAATATTTAGGAAGTAAGATAAAAATGTGTCAGAATAATAGTGAATATCAGTAAATACATGTAGCTCTATAAAGAATTATGTAGGAATTAAAAATTATGTATAAGCCTAATTAATTAAATTATCATTTAACAAAAAGTCGTTATTCACATAGTTAAAAAAGCTTTCATCCCTAAAAGTGGAACACATGAAAAAAGAAGATCTTTTATATCTGATTATGACAAATCCTAATTCAATGATTGGTCATTTTACTTTATGACCAGACTTTAATTATTCCAACTGCCACATCACTAATAAAATTTTTCACAATTACCTCTTATAAGAGAATTCTGAAAATAAAAAAAAATTGAAGATGATGGCAGTCACGTACATGTGCTGTCTTAAAGTACTAGTTAAGATAGATGCAAGGTGATTTTGGAAGACTGCAGGCAATCAGTCAATTTTGTCTTTTTGTATCCAACAAGTTATTGGCCACTTTTTATTTTCTGACATAACAGGCAGTGACAGATCCAAAAGTACATTCTGCAATTTTAGCTGTGCATGAATATATTATACACAGGAGTTAAAATGCTAAACAATACAGATAAAAATGCTGGAGTAAAATCTGGCTAGTTCCCACAAAATAGATTCAAATGTAGGTAACACATAGTAACTTTGGGCATTAATAAATAAGAATAGTGACTAGATTTAGCTTCAACTTCAAAGTGAACTATGTTTTATTAAAAGCATTAAAATACGTAAAACTCTAAAAATTTTCTGCAATTTGTAAAAATTTCAAATGCCAATGAGGAATTGGGGCAGATCATAGAGTCTCATCCTGCAATTTCAGTTTCTCACCCAAAAATGAAATTCACACCCTAAAATATTTCTCCTTCATATATGTCAATAACTAGTTGGCTTTCTGTATCCCTTTTCAATAATATCTTGCACTTTAAGTTATGCTTTAACAATTTATAGATTGAGTCAGTATCATTTGTAAACATTAAATAATGTAAATGGAGGAAAGAAAGAAAATTTCTCAGATCTCAAAAGACCTCAGAAGACATCATTCCAGAAATGTGCAGACTGAAGACTGGAAAGAGTCACCCTGGTGTTTGGTAATATCAACTACCCCAAGAAAAAAGTTTTGGTGCACAATGTTATAATTGATGTTGTTCTTTGAATAGTTAGCAAGCAACACATAAGTGGAAACTTTGCTAAAAAGTATGTATTTTTAGTATTCTTAAAGTTATTCCATGGAAGCAAATGCTAGGAGAATGGTCAGGAGTTTCTACTCTTGTAAATGGTAACATGGAAAACATGAAACCGAACTCATTTAAAGTTGCTATGAATTTAAAGCTGCATGGCAAATTAGGTTGAAAGACAACAAAGTTCAGTAAAGTTATGCTGCAGAATGCAACACCAGGAGGACAGACAATTAGGGGCCATAACTCTTGTAAAAGACACAGTGACTCATCAATATGAAACCACATCCAAATCTGGTTGAAATCAATCCAATTCACAAGGGCATGCAATCAGGGAAAATAAATATTCTAACTGACACTAAACCTCCAAAACGTCACACCCAAGTCTATGAAAGAATGTTCACACCAAATTGCTTAAGAATATACTGAATGGTTCTTGGCTATTATACTTGCAAAACAACATCCCAAATCCCAAGATAGGAAACAAATTGCCAAGGATCACAACTCTATCCAAAATGAAGTATATACAGACAAAATCCACTAGATGCACATTTAGGGCAACCAGACAATGTACATAACAAACTGCATGAGGTTGTGTTGACTGGTTCCAGAGTTATGCTGATAACAAAAGCATGCCATAGTGGAGATGTAACACTGATTGATAAGTGGCAAAAAAATTCTGTCAAAAAGGGAACTGAAAAGGTAAAACCTTTAAAAAGCACTCATGC
The DNA here is from genome assembly GCA_016617855.1 of Megalonaias nervosa. NCBI lineage: Eukaryota > Metazoa > Mollusca > Bivalvia > Unionida > Unionidae > Megalonaias > Megalonaias nervosa. The sequence continues at coordinate 15,103 of JAECUM010022098.1, read as the reverse complement.
ATACATATGCATGTTCCAGGCAATTCGCCATCCAAATGGCATCTAATTGCCATGCTCTGCTGATTAAAGTAAGTGTGAATTTATGGACAGAGGGACTAAAAAGATGAAAAAAGCTATTACAGTAAAACCTCTCTTGAAAGACCACCCCTTCTGCCCCAAAATTATCGTCTCTCAAGACAGGTGGTCTCTCATAACAGGTCATACCACTATATCATCAATAAATCTGTGCATTGAAAATATGGTCTTTCAACACAGGAGACAGGTGGTCAAAAAAGGCAGTGGTCTTTCAAAACAGGTTTTGCTGTACTATAGGGCTTCCACATCTTGATGCATAGCCTTAATAAATGGAATGAGCAAACTATCAAATTCTAGCAAAGAGTGCCAGCCCAATGGCTACCTTCAAACAGCATTTTTTTTGTAAACAAGGTAATCCTTTATTTCTATTATGGGCAGATCAATATTGAGAAAGTTAGGTGAACATTTTAATTGTAAAACAAATAAAATAGGTTATATAAAAACTAAATTATGGCTGAATCATCTTCCATAACTCTTGTGCAGATTTCATTCATGCCCCAAGTGCAAGCCATTCACAAAGTTTGATCAAGGATATTACTCTATAAAAAAAGTCACTGTGCAAATTTGCTTTCTTTTCTTCGAGTCACAATGATCAAGACCTTTGGCCTCTTGGAACTAAAAATCAATAACCTCTTCCATAACTCTTGTGCAGGCCAGCCAAAAGCTTTGGGTAAGGTAGATGGTATAGAACTAAAGTTATTATGCGAAAAAGACATGTTTCTTCTTTCAGTCAGTAATCATAACATTTGATCTTTTCACCTAAATAACAATCGGTGTTTTTCTTATCCAAAGTGTAAACAATCCACATTTTTTAGAACTGACTTCGACCACTGATCATTTAATTTCAAACATAATAGGCTTTTAACTTACCCAAGTGGAAGGCATGCAAAGTTTGGACCAAATCTAGAATTTAGAACAGTTATTGCACAGAAGCCACTTATCTTCTTTTAGTTTAATTGAATCTGACTGCTTGACACCTAAAACAGTAGGTCTCTCTTACCTCAAATGTAAATCATTTACAATGTTTGGTCATGGTATATAATATCAAAATCAAGTTATTGTGTAGCAAGTTTTTCTTCTTTCAGTACATTTGACCTTGACCTTTGACCTGTTGAGCTAAAAATTCATAGGTTTCTTCCTTGCCCAGATAAAAACTATTTACAAAGTTTGGTAAAGGCAGATGATGGATAAGTCATGTTATTGTGTTGAAACAAAGTAGGAAATGGAAGGTCATAGGGCTGCACAGATGGACGGATGGATGGTATGATATGTTCTGCCTTATAATGGGCATATAAAAATAAATTATCAATATCAGGCATTCAGAAAGATGCTAAACATTATTATGACACATTTCTGTTTTGGAAAAGCCAAATTATAATATTAAAATATTAACACAAGTAGTTCTTGTGCAATTAGGTTAAATGAGATGATGGCCAAATAACTCTTTTACATCAATAAAATTTCTGCTGCCAAACGGGGCAGGAGGTACTTCTTCTAATCTGCTGAGGAGTACTTTGCTCTTGCATCAAAGATGGTAATAAAGATAAAGAAAGGCCCTGTCCATATGGATTCAGTCTCATATTTTCACTGGTGGCTATATGCATCCCATTCTGCTGCGGTAAGCTATTTTCCATCTGGTTATGGAGTGGCCTTCAAATTATCACCTTTGGTTATTTTTGGGTGTTTTTCTTCCAGCAGAACTTGCTCTGATTGCCTACAAGAATTCAGCATTTGGGATATGAATACACTTTGATTGTCCAATGTTTTTTTTGTTTTGATTCCCTGGATCTGAAATAATAATATAACTTGTGTCCCTTCTTGATAAATAATCTTCATTTATTATGTTTATGAGGTTGATGCCTGTAACATTTGCTGAAGCTCCTGTTAATGAAAGCACCAAACTGTAAGGCAATGACCTGCTCTCCACCATTATGACTGGTTGCTTTGTTGTGACATGATGAATGTCTTGATTGTGCTGTAGAAAAAAATGCATTCAACAGATGAAATCAGCAAATATCTCATTACAAGAATACTGAAATAATGTGAAGTTTCACTTATTTGAAGGGGACAGTGGCATTGCCATACAAGAAGAACCTTTACTTAAGAAGTAATCTCAAATTTCTAAGTAGAACAGGGCCATTGTTCAGCAAAATTGAATAAAAATAGAAGAAATTTAACTTTACAGAGTCATTATTAATATCAATTGTCTTATCAAATCTAGTTTAAGCCAATAAGTTCTTCAAAATTTATTGGACAAATTAAAACCTTTTGTGACAGGCGAATGGGACATGCTAATAGGCCGTATAAAGGTATGGTCAACTTTGGTGACAAAAACTACAGTTAATTCTCTCAGAACTAAAACAATACCATGGAACCAAGTAAACATTCAATACCATGGGACCAAGTAAATGTTCAATACCATGGGACCAAGTAAATGTTCAATACCATGGAACCAAGTAAATGTTCAATACCATGGGACCAAGTAAATGTTCAATACCATGGAACCAAGTAAATGTTCAATAACATGGAACCAAGTAAATGTTCAATACCATGGGACCAAGTAAATGTTCAGTTTAGATGGGTTTCTGGTTTACAGAAATTGTCAAATTTTACATAAAATGAGACACTATCAGCTATATTCCATTAGTGTAATCATTTGTCCTTTCATCATGTTTAGTATAATGATTTTGGTTCTGTTGACATTTATATATGTTGATACCAATTTGGTTTCAACACACACATTTGTTGTTTTATGTAAATTCACATAATTTGAGAAACTATTCTAGCCAGTAAATACCAGAGCATTGTTCCAAAATGTTAGGCCTTTGTCAGCAAAAATATCTAAGGAAAGTGCATGATCTTTGTTTCAAGCTTAAAATGCAGTTGATTGATGTTTGCATCGGCATGCATTATTGGACACAGATGACTGACAGATAAATAAAATCTCCATTGCTCTGCACCCTCTTGATAATGTATTACAAACAATTAACTCTGAATGCTGTCAGTTCATACAGGTGTAAATGCCACTGATGTTTACACTAGATGTAGTCTGTGCCAGTGTGGGTACTAGTATTTCCATTACTTCATGCATAGCTCTAGGCTATTTCCTGACCAGTGACTGACCACTGACTGACCTACTGACTGAGATCTGGCAGCTATCTAGCCATATTTTAAGCATGTCTGAGCTTTATAAGGTTAATTTTGTGTTAAAAAAAAGGAAGATCAGCAACAGAAAAGTTGTTTAAGTTTTTCCTAAGCAGATAAATTCCAGTTTTATTTAAAATAAGGAATAAAATATTTAGGGCCTCAAAAATGTCATGGTTTTAGGAGGGTTTGAGTACAGTGAGGTTTCGCTGTAAATGCCCTCCTCCAAAGAATATGGCCTGGGCATAAAAATCTTTGGCACTAACTTTTAGCAAGGAAGTGAAATTTAAGTAGAAAAAATGATTTCACATTGAATCAAAGTAGAACGGAAGGAAGGAAAACATGGACAGGAGGAAAACAGTGTAGGATGATACAGCTCAATTTCTGTTGGTAAAGAAATGAAGCTAACCATCAAGGCCCTTAACTCTGTCAAAAAATAAAGCAGAAGAGATCAAACCCATAAAAGGCACATTGTTCCATGCAAAAATGAATCAGACGATATACTGACTTACACATGTTCATGCAGGAGGCAGCACCTTCAGACATGTCTGAAAGGCAATCACTATGACCATTATCTCCAGACTAATGTTTTCAAGCTTCTCAAGAGGCCAAAGTCCACTCACTTGAAAAATGGGCAGGAGGTGGCAACTATGGTTAGTCATATGGATACCCATGCTGTCCATGAGGTCAGCAGTGGATCCTCCAGCAAGAAACCCACTGAAAACCAGGGAAGGTACTCTCATTTGTTGAGATAATACCTCCAATAATCTGAAACTTTCTGATCACTCAGTTTGATGGGCAAAGTTTCAACTACCACTGAGGGTAGATGAGTGACTTGCGTGCTCTCGTGAACCAGTAGTACAGAGTTAGCATTTCAAGACAACATTAAGAAGACCATAGAGATGAAAATATTCCCAAGCTAAGATATGACTTTTCATATGGTGAGAAAACCACCTAAGTGACCTATATGAAACAAAGTCAGAACCAAAGGGGTTTTAGAACCCCATGTCTTGAGGAATGAAGAACTGGGATTGAATCAGACAGGAATCTGACATGAACAGGAGCAAAACAATGTGCTTAGCTACAAAGGATTGCTCACTTTGTACTTTTGACCTGTAAGATCTTGCTCCCAAATGATGTAAGGGACCAATCTTAGGGTATCCATGCACACCTTGGATGTCCGAAGGTGCTGGTTCAGAAAGCTATGATTCTGAAAAAGGCCTGTAGTAATGTACTAGTGGTATTGTGCTGTGAATGAAACTGAACACTCTTTTCATCAGGTAAGTGTATATTTTAGTAAAAAGTAAAGGTCATCATGGCAGGTGTGTCTCACATTTTATGTGAAAGGTAAGTATGCTGTTCTTTGCAGTGAAGAGAAGCTGGGTCAAAATGGACTGTTCTCTCCATAAATTTTGTACTGGCTGACTGGGTCAGTGTTAGGTTTATTTCTTTGACAGCCTGTCATGTGGCCTCCTAGATCTGGTTGGGGACAGGGTGTGACCTGATGATGGTCAAGTGATGGTCTTTTAGTAGTACATGCATGGATAGGAATGCCTATCTTTCATCTTTCTGCAAACTTAACTGAAGCATCTATAACATCAGAGAGTGAGCGTTGAACTGCCTTACTGATTATACTATCCATATGTGAGACTGACTCTAGGACAAGAAAGGAATCTAGGCTATGTTCAAACTGCAGAATATTTCCATGGAAAATTGAAGTACAATGTAAAAATTGGTTGCTGCATGTCAAATGGGCTTTCTGCACAAAGAAGAAACTTTAGCATTCCCAGGACTGTGATGTCTTTGTCAACAGCTGAGACAACAGTGCATAAAACTGGTGTGTTCTCATAAAGAACTGGGTTAAAGATGACCTAAATTGTTGTTGCAAAAATAAAGTCCAATTGATATTTAGGTCTTGGGCTTTACTTTCAAAGCAGGGCAAAAATTCAGCAATTCAATTAGACTGAGGAAACTGTTGTGAAAAGGTTGGTGTCTTTTCTCTTCAAAGATCTATGGATGTTGGAACTCTATACAAAGCTACTGAGAGAGCAGAATGAAAGATAACAACACTAATTCAGTCAATGCACGGAAGATGTATTATTGATATGCTTGTGAAAAGTTGTTTCTGAACTTGTATGAGCAAGGTGGCAAGGAAACTTCCTGCAAGGGTAGCAACAAATGAGCTGGTGAAGTAGGGTGAATAAAGTTTGTCTTTGATGTGGCATGGTGATCTCCAGGAATTTACTTTAATCTCACCAAAAGGTTTAAATCTGGTACTGGAAATCAGATGTCACTGTAACAAGTACTTAATTGTGACACAGCCAGGATTGGTGATAGACGTGACCTGCTGGATGATATTCTGCAATGTTTCCATGTGTCCAGGACTGGATAGTATAGGAATAAGTTTCACCATATCCAGTGCCAGTTATGCTGGGCATCTGTGACACAGCTTGGGCTGGACAATGTGAGACTGAGTGTCAGATACAGTCTGTGTTTTAGGACTGGGACTGTGTTTACAGATCTCTATACCCAATCATGGTGGTAGATGGTACAGGACAAGGCTGTGCTGATGCTGGAGACAAAGTTCAAGTTGGCCATTTCTTGTGCACAACTCCAGTACTGGTTATCACGGGAATGATCACTATAGCTAGTTCTGACATCTGTATGAAGTTATGGAAATGTCCAGGAATGGTTCTGATGGGCTGTCATATCATGTCAGTACTGGGCTGGTAGTCTGTGTCATGATGACATGCTCTGGTTATGACAGAGTGGACTGGGTATACCAAGAAAACAGATCACGTAGGACAGATCTGTGCATGGTCCAGGGCCAGCTAAATTTTGGGCACCAAAGGTTATAGTACATAGATTTTATAGTTTCATTCTTCACATGCAGTCATCTACAAGATCTTTACAACTGTTTATTTCTTGACCTTTTTCATCTCCTATATGCCCCCCCCCTTCTTGACTCTGTATTTTTTGTGCACCCCATAATCTGACAAACAAATCTGTGGTAATCATCCTGAGCTAGACATCCACAGTATCTGATATGCTTAAACAAAATGGATTTCAAGCTAAAAACAGCATTCATAGATTATACTTTACATAATGCATGATCCTAGTGTTCCAATATTGGTGTTCATTATTTTATTTAGAAATTCACTCATGTGCTAACTATAATGCTACAGAGTGGGATCTCAGTACTGCCTATCAAGGGAATAATCAATATAGTCAGAAGCAGAGTCCATACAAGGTGAAGGAATGTCCAGGAATGGTTAGGCTGGCTGCCATGCCAAGTAGGCACTGACCAAGTGCCATGTGATATCTCTATTTTCAAGCTGGGACTGGGTATACTCAGTGTTGCAACTTGCTTGAGCTGTCAGGGGGACATTGTATGTACCTCTGTCCCCTTAGCATGATCAAAATACAGGGATATGTTCTATTTAGGATTGGGGTGGAAGAATGTCCCCTGGGCTCGATCAAGGTGCACCATCAGTATACTGCTGAATACAGTTCCACATACCCAATCCTGGAAGCTTTGAATGCCTAGATGAAGGCTGTGATAGAGCTGGTGTTGTTTGCAACAAAACAGTGGCGTCTCTCTGTTAGATTATGAAATATAACAGAAAAAAATCAGTTGACGATGTGATAAGATTACTTCCTTGGTAAACATCAAGCCTCTTGTGTATCAATTACAAATTGCCAATGAATGAATTAAGCTGTTGAAAAAAGTGCAAAATGTCATCATTCTCAGTTTAGAAGGAAAAGTGTTAATAACTGAACCAAGTGAAAAGAGGTAGCGTCCTTTGATCACTAGTTAGATTATTGATGTCAGAACGATTCAAATAAACTTCATCAGCAACGTGCCTACAATTACGTAGCCAGAAGGACAAATAGATTTAGAAATTTACTAGTCCTGCTCGATCTTCACCAGTCCTTCCTACAAAACAATGCTAACATGTAAATGGATATCATGAAAACTACAAGTTCAACAGACAACAAAAATATAGTTTTCACATGTGCAATACATTCATTCTATAACATTCATGTGATTGTTTTAATCAAAATATCTGATATTTAAAAATTAGCTATGCCTTTCATATGTAATTATTACTAACATATGTGTGATCCATCTCTAGAATTTACAAGGTCACCTTCCTGCTGCAAACTGGTGGCCTATATTAGAGGGACCACTATGGTATGTATATATATATAGAGAGAGAGAGAGAGAGAGAGAGAGAGAGAGAGAGAGAGGGTTACATCAGCATTCTGAGGATTATATGAGGCAGAGAGAGGGTTACATCAGCATTCTGAGGATTATATGAAGCATTGTTATGGTGTTTCCTTTTAAAAGCCTTTTCTATAAATATTTCAAGTACGACCATCTGTGACATAATTTTCAAGCACTATCACCAGTAAAACAATATTCAGGGGAGATAAACACTATAATGTCTAATCAATTACCTAAATTTGAGTTGCATCCCTTAATATAAAATTTTTACTTAATGTGCCGGTGGACCTATACTTCAGCATTAATATAGTAAAGCCATAGTTGGTTGCCGCTATTAATAATCAAAAAACAATATTTGCTACAAAATATGGTGCCATAGGCATCCCTCCAAGCTAAACTTGTGCACCCCACCCAAAAAAATGAATTCACAGTAACTAGAGTAACCACATTGAATACTGTGAAGACACTTTTATGTGGTGCCAATCTTTGTTGATTTTGTGGACTCTACAAAATCATCAACAGATTTAGGTACTTACAAAAATGTAATTTCCACAAAGCCATGAAAGTAAATGAACAACTTTATACCTTTTGCATGCAGTCAACATAGGTGTGATCAAGTAAGGGATATTATCCCTGAAAACAAGCAGAAAATACATGACCGGTCACACCATATTAAACAAATTAAAATGACATAGTAAAAATTACATGCAAGTGATTGTCAACTTACTGTATACATTATTATAGGGCAGTCTGATAATTAATGAGAAAAACAAATGATACAGACTAAAATCTTAGACTATTTCTTCTTTCTAATCACTGAATGATGAAACCATCTCTAATATTCTTGAGTGACAAGACTTTAAAATTACTCACTGTGGCACCCATATTGGATGAAAGATTGGCACCATTTTCATTTAGGACAAACTAGATACCACTGGATCACCTTTTGGTGAAAACCCCATCTCAATATGACTTTACATTTAGAAGAAGTAGCAATAACAAAATTTTCAAGATGGCTGCCATGGTAGCCATACTGGATGTCTGATGTCACTATTTTTCTGTCTACATGACTTTCTATCTTGGTGGAATAGTGATATAATCTTCAACATGGCCACTGTGGCAACCATACTGGATATCAGATCTGTATGTATTTCAGACCAACTAGACACCAGCAGAAATATTCTGGGTAAAACTTTCCGTTCAAGACGAGTACCAATAAAAAGTTTTCAAGATATTTGCTCTGGTGACCATATTGAATGTCAGATTGGCATAATGTCATTTAGGAATGACTAAATATATTAAGATCTATTTTGGTGAAAAACAGATGCTGATATGACCTTCTCTTCAAGAGAAGTAGCAATAACAAGATTTTTGAGACGGCCATATTGTATGTCGGATCAGCACTGTTTTCATTTAGGTACAACTAGACATCACAGAAAGTGTTCTAGTAAAACCCCCATGAATATATGACCATCCATTCAGGAGGAGTAGTGATAAGATTTCCAAGATGGACAATGTGGTTGTCATAGTGGATGTCTGAGGGGAACCATGCTCGTTTAGGACATGACTATCCATCCATCAGGACGGGCAAGAACAAGAGTGTCAAGATGGCTGGCATGATGGCCGTATAGGACATCACACTGGCAACATTTTTATTCTGAACAACAAGACATCACAAATAGCTTTTCAGTGAAAACCCCATGCTAATATGACCATCCATTCAGGAGGAGTGGCAATAACAAGATTTTCAAGATGGCTGCTGTGGTGGCCATACTGGATGTTGCAGTAGCATTTACATTTATGACCAACTACACTGTGGGATGAATGTGTGTGCAAATTTTCATGCCAATCCTCTAAGTAGTTTAGGAGCAGTGACAACAAACTTGTGCTAACAGACATATCCACAACAGACAACAGGCCATCCCAATTTGCTCTACTGGTTTACGTTCAGATGAGCTGAGACTCAGTTGTAGTTTCCAGAAATATGTGCACCAGAGTTTTCAGTGCAAATGACATATTTGGAACCAGTCAAATCATACCTTTTTACTTTGTTATACAAGAGGATGAACCAATAAATATTATTGCATGTTCCCATTTTGCTGTTGTTTCTGTTGAAAATAAGTAACATTTTCACTGTCAGCTAACCACCAGGAAAAATTGAAGAAAAAATATGAATTTTTCTTAGGAGCTACAATAGGATGCAATAACAATTGTCTGGTTCAATTAGTATGGGAATACCTGTATTAAGAGTCATTCCAATTTTGTGAAAGGGTCTCTCTTGAATGTGACCCTGTATTTGCCTCCCTTGGCACTTGAACGTGATCCGGTCCACTTGACTGAAGGCTATCAGTGCTCAATGACGGACCCAAACTTGAAAATGTTGGAGGTATATACTCTGTCTCATCTGTAATAGATACAAGGCAGACACAAGTGTAACTATTTTTATATCAAAACACTAGACAATTTTAATGGGTTTTCTTAGTATCATTGTGTTCCTAATTCAGCAACCTCAACTGGAGTTTTTTGCAAGAAGTAAGATCACAAGTAGTATTATTATTTTCAGCATGCAGAAGCCTAAATGGGATGGTGTGTGTGTGTGTGTGTGTGTGTGTGTGTGTGTGTGTGTGATTTAGATTTTTGACACAGCTTTTGCAATTTTTCAGTCATAATGCTATGTCTGCAGTGTGGCAGTTTAAAGTGATGTCCAGCACTGGGGCATCATGCTGCAAACATGTAGCATGATGTCAAACCCAGTCACATTATCCTGACACCAGGCTGACCAGTCCCAATACTAACCCCTTAATGCTGAGCATCAAGTGAGACAGCTGCTAATACCATCTTTATAAACCTATGGTATGACTTGGCCGAGGTTCAAACCTGCAACCTCCCACATCCGAGGCAGATGCTCTATTGTTTAATGACATAACTGAGGCATATAATCAGTGCATATCAATATTACATGAAAATTTGTTTATTAATTAAAACTGACAATCTACAATGTTTATCAGCTGCTATATATTTTGTGCAAGCACAAATTAAGATAATAGACAACTGAAGGATACCATCAAAGAAAATGAAAATCACAGTTTGTTTCCATTGTTGATCAAAAATAAGAATATACAACAGATCTCAATGGCAGCTCTTTCTTTGTTTTTCATGCATAATAATATTAAGGAACCTGAAGGCCTGAAGACTAAAACAGTGAAGCAATATATATATATATATATATATATATATATATATATATATATATATATATATATATATATATATATATAATGCCAGGTTATGTGCAAGCACAGGTACATATCCTAAATTGACTGATACAAAGATTTTGCTTGAATTTTACAGACATAGGAAGTTCTCTATGTTTTCTGGACTTGACTTACATACTCTGCAATCCTGTAAATTTTTCAGTAGTCATACCTGAAGGTGCTCACCATACAGTTTATTTTTAATGAAATTTCTGACTCAAGATAATGAATTCCAATGATGTACATACTTTCCAAATGTATATGAAGTATTCTTTCATTACAAGGCCCTTCACTATAATATCATACTGGATTTTGGGGAATGATATATTTACATAATAATTCAGAAAATATTAAGTTCCATTGTTAAATGTTTTATATACGTTTTACAGGAAATGAAAAGGTCATAATTTTAAATTGTTAAATCTTGTTAATATTACACTATTACCAAAGGCTTACAAAGATTCTAGAGCTGTATTCCAGATAAAGATAAATAGGTCCATGTGTCTATCATACTATAGTAGCAGTATCTGATATATATATATATATATATATATATATATATATATATATATATATATCATTTGCAGTGCTTGTTCAGCCAAGTGAAAGCATCATCAGCAAGGTGTAGAGCCTGCAGTCCATGGGGTTCTTTGTTAGTGGACAGTTGTTCACAATGTGTGACATGGTCTGTAGAGCTCCACAGCTTCAGGAAGAGTCAGTGGCCTGGCCCCATCAGACAAGGCTGACTGCACATTGACTCTGTCCTGTCTGAAAGTGGTTCAGCGTGGTCCACAGATGATGTGGAAGGTTGAAGCCAGGAGGTCAGACAGATAGCTCAGCTATAAGGAAATGTTTTACAACATCATTTGAAGACCACTCGACACTCCATGCCGAAACATCTGTCATATCCTCTTGCACTGAACCTAACCAGATTGGGCGTCTCTAAGTCAAGTGGACTGCTGGATGGATGTGAGGTTGATGTCCATGTACAGTTGAAGTTTCTCACGGCATAGATGTTAGCCAACACTTTTGTGGTTGCTTCCTGGCAATGCAATATTTGATGATATTGTGTCACATGTGTGTCCTGTTAGCTATGAACCTATAGGTCAGTGGTAATAGGTCAGTGGTAACTGTGCAAACTTTGAAATTGCACATATAAAAGTGCAGAACATACAAATCATATGGTCATGCCAAATTAAATCTACAACATCCTGTAGGATGTACCGATAGCATGGGACATGTCTGGAGTTATAATGGTATGGGACTCATATAGACTAACTGAAAGGTGTACAGATAATATCAGACATGTATGGAACTCTTAGTTGGAAGTATTGTCACTCATACTTCTTTAAGACATGTGACCAACAGGAAACTTGAATTACAACCTAAGATTTAATGTGTCAGTCAGTTAATGTGAATATGAACCTTCGAATAGATCTAAGTTCAGTTAATCAGTTAACCAGTCAGTTAATATATTGCTCTGTTAGTTCTTAAGCTTTGTATGCAAGTCCAGTTGGAGTGGAGTTATTGTGTTCCATCTAATGAGCGATAACCACAAATGAAGTCTGCAGGTGTATAAAGTGGATATGAAGGAGTTTATATACACCACTCCCTCGATAACTCGCCCCCTAATAACTCGCAAACTCGCTTATAACGCGGGGTCAGGCATGGATCCCATTTTTTAAAACCATATATTACCCCCAAAATAGATCCCTATTTTATGAACTTTAAGGAAATCGCGATCAAAATTAGCTACAAAAACTTTGATATATCGCTCGTTTTATCGTCGAAAACGGTAGATAGGACATGGAAATTTTAATCAACATTATGAAATACCAAATTTAAAAATAAGTCATACAATTTCTTTTACATTTTCTTTCCAAGTGACATTCCTAGCACACCGCAATTAACGATATGTAAGGAAATTTCGATCATTGAAAATGTCACGCCGAGTGGAGGCAGTACTTTCATAAATAAAAACAAATTAAATAATTTTTTATCAATTGAAATTTGTGTTCTAGTTCTATCTTCTAGTTCCTTTTAAGTGTAATCATCATAAATGCAATGTGTCCTCTTGTAATTAAACATAAAATGTGTCAATCTACAATAACAGCTATGTCCACGAGCATTTCTCTGAGAACAAGCAGCAGGCAGGGTGAACAGACCACTTGTCTGAATTGTCATTTGTCTAAAACATAAGGTTCATACAGGGGCTGAAAAATAAGGTCAATAACGCTAAACCGAACCCGCTAACTTTTATTATTACCGTATAGTTTGAAAAACGAATAATAAATTGTTTGGATTAGCTCATTTTTATTATTTTATTTTTGACTTTTTTGTTTTTTCTGTTATAATGCGTTTAGTTTACTCGCCGGGTCACTCAATTTTTGTCATTCACCCTGCCTGCTGCTGTAATTTAAACAATTATTATAAATATTATTAATATGGTTGTCATCGGAGAACCTCACTCTGCTAGATTAGCAAGAGAGCGACTAGAAGCAATTAGAAAATATTTACCTGTTCGTGATGCTGTCAAGCAACAATTACAACGTCAGGAATCTCATGTTGAATTTGAAGAGGATACAAAACAATTATTTAAACCGATTGTCGAACCAACAAAGAAAATTGTTACAGCAACTGAGGCAACACAAAGAGCTCTTGAAACATTACCTGCTGATATTGCCGGTCGTATTCAAGCTGCTCAACCTGGGGCTCAACCACAACCACAACCACAACCACAACCACGACAACCAAAAACCAGAACTAAGATAATAGATAAATTTACACCTGAAGGTATTGCTGCTATCAAGGACAGAGACCAATTACTTGATATTGCCGCGTATGGATATTATGAAAGACAAAAATATGTAAAACCAGAATATGTTAAATCTCTGAACTCTGCCAATTGGATTAAGGATGTATATCGAATATATACTGATATTCCAGAAATTAGATCTAATGAAGATATTAAAAATTTTAATGAATTTGATGAGGATGTACATAACTATATAAGAGAAAAATCTAAACAATTAAAACGACTATCACCATCACCACAACGATTACAACAACAGTTATCATCATCACCACAACGATCACCACAACAATTACAATTTGAATCACCACAATCCCCACAATTACAACTAATGGAACAAATAAAACAAAAAAAAACTAGAACAAGATAAACATTTAGAAAGAATGATGAAACAATTGCAATCGCCACGACAATCGGTTAGAACAGCAGAGGAGGAAGAAAAAGGGGGGGAATCTGAAATTAAAACTGCAAGTGGATTTACTAATCAGGGAAGTGGCCTTATTACATGTCCAAATAACGTTATCTCTGACGTTGATCGACTAGAAATACTCATTGGGGGGAAACGAGCTGGTAATAATTCTCCAGAAATAATTAATGAAGTATCCGATATTTGTAGACGGTTATTTACTGGCGGTATCATGGACGTTGATGTTTATCAGTCTCTTATTAATGAAATTGCCGATGACTACTACAGTGACTAAGTACGTAATTAAATACAATTACTATAATAAAATGATCGTACATAGTACTCAACGTGGACCAACCATGGCCAGGGTAATAAATTCACGATTACCAGTATACAAAACAACCTACGGAGATGGACTAGGTGATGTTGTTCAGGGTCTATTTAGAAGGATAGCCCCAAAAGCAATACCGATCGCAAAGCAACTGGGTATGAAAGCTATTGATGTTGTTCGTGAAAAAGGTATTGGTGTTGTTGGTAATCTCGCTGGTAAAGCATTTTCAGCGATCAAAGATAGGTTAGCACGATTAATACGACGAAAAACCTCAACCAGTAAAATTACCTAGTACTGAAGTAATGCCTGCAAATGTCAGTAAAATAATAAATCAAGTTGCTAATCAAAAACTATCAGAGTTGGCTGATGTACCAATGTCAGAAAAAGAAAAAAATATAACCGCTAGTCTGATAGCAGGAAGTGGTCTTCGTTTTAGACTATAATAATTATAATAAAGATGTTCAAGCGCATATCTGATCCAGCATTTGACATGGACGCACCAGTACTTAAAGATGAGTCTGTGCGTGATTATCAATATTATTCTTATGACGCTCGAATTCCAGATCAGCGTGGACGAATTGAACTGCAAGTTCAGGATACAAGTAGGTATTTCTTACCCGCTGGGGCATTTATTGAAGTAGAAGGTGAAATTTTAAATAATGCTGCTCCTGCAGCACCAGTAGCATATGGAGCTGAAGTTAGGGTTGGTTTTGTTAATAATGGTATTATGGCGTTATTTGATAGTGCTACGTACATGATTGACGGAAAAAAATATTGAATCAATTCAGAAAGACGTTGACGTTGCAACGACAATACTTGGCCTTGCAAGATACAGCGACGATTATTCAAGATC
>JAECUM010022097.1:0-50351 GCA_016617855.1 Megalonaias nervosa | reverse complement strand
GAAAACCATGTTATTACCACTCCTCCTGAATGGAAAGTCAGATTGACATGGAGGTTTTCACCAGAAGACATGAGATGTCTAGTTGGTCCTAACTGAAAGTGGTGATGATTAGTATCTTGTTACTCATGAATGGATAGTCATATGAACATAGCAATTTCATTAAAATAATTTTTAAATTAAAAGAGACATTAT
Source organism: Megalonaias nervosa (assembly GCA_016617855.1). NCBI lineage: Eukaryota > Metazoa > Mollusca > Bivalvia > Unionida > Unionidae > Megalonaias > Megalonaias nervosa. Next base: position 50,159 of record JAECUM010022097.1, on the reverse strand, counting down.
ATGTCTTAGTTATTTCTGAAAGAAATTTTTATTCCTTTTATTTGGTGTGTGATTGAGGGGTGCTTTTTGGGTTGGACAGTATATAGCTACTTGGACTTAAAGGTAAATTGGAACAAAAATGAGCTGATAACCTTTAATTTTTACTTCTTCTTATATTTTATAATTCATTTATTGCACTTTCAGAAGCTGGATTGCCAGGGGAAACATTATTTGTCTCTAGTTTAATAACTGCTAGAAAACTTTATTGCACTTTTTACTAGTTCAAAATCATTTTTTATTACATGGGAGCAGTTATTTGATCTGCTGTCTGCTTTAGACAGTGCTATGTTTCCATAATCGCCACATGTAAAGAAATTTCAGCCACAGTACATGAAAGTAGCATAGGGATATGCCAACATTCTCACCATTGTGCAAATTGAAGATGCAAACAACTTTATCTTGTACTGTCCCTGTTTTCAGAAGTACGTAATTATACAGCAGAACTATATAGGTCCAAAAAGGAATTATTATTGTATGATTTACTTTTGATCGTATAGCTTAACATCAAATTGGCAAGGATATAGAGAATCCTTTCTGAATAATTATCATGCATTTCTTACACAGAACAGTAATCATTAGTGCCAGATTTTCTCACAGACCTCTGAACTAAACCACCAACCCCACCCCTGCCATGCCATACAGTGGTGAAAAGTGAGGTGTTTTGAAAATTCACTTAGCAATTTTTCAACATAGCAATCAATGTTATGCTATAAAAGACAGAAACATATCACGATTATTTCAATCTGAGATTCCACTCATGGAAGTTACCACAGTTATTTCTGCTGTTTCACTCATAAAATTTACAATTTAACAGGAAAACAATCAGGTTCTCCGAGGTCAGAGGATAAAATGTTTGCTGATTCTTCAGACACCAATGTATAGAAGCATGCAAATCTACTTTGATGTCATTTTTCCATAATTTTAATGCAAATGAATGTTTTTTTAAAAATGCAAGTTTTAAATTTCATTTGTTGTTGTTGTTGTTATAGGGTTTAACGCCATTTTTCAGCACAAGATAGGCTATACATGGTGGCCAGTATTAATGGTGGAGGAAGAACCCTGGATAACCCCAGGAAGAACCACCGACCCACGAGAAGCTACTGGCAGGCTTTCTCACGTACCCACGTTAGCCGAGCCTGGACTCGAACTCACGCAGACAGAGGTGAGATGGCAGTGATCCGTAATGATCAGTGCTTTAGACCACTCGGCAAATTTCATTTGAATTTTCTTCTGAGTTCCAAGACATTTATATTCCCCATAGTTAAAGACATTTCACACATAATACTGCCAGAAGGGATGTTGCATAGGAGCAAATTATTCATAATTAGCTTATTTTTATACATAATATCAATATTAATGTACCATTTAATTGAAAAATAGATGAAAGCAATTGCACAAATGTTCATATTTGTCTTAAAGATCTTTTGTATGGTTCTGTAATATGTATGGGGTCTGAGTTTTAAATAGAAAGAATTTCCTAGATTTTCCTCACTAGTGATCCTGTCTGTTTAAAAAAAAAGGCCTTGTACATCTTAGGTCCTCTCAAAAGAACTGTTAATTCCCTTTTTTTTTCATGTATGATTGATGGGTCTAATTTTGAGTTGGAAAATATACAACTTGACCCTACTTCAGATGTGTACCTGTCAAAGACTGCTAGTTCGGTTTGGTCATTTTCACTTCCTGAACATCAAAGGTTAATTGGAAAAAAATGGGCTGAAAAGTATTTCACTGTTGATATATTTTATAATTCATTTATTACACTTTCAAAAGCTGATGTTCCCTCATGTGGCAAGATTAATTTTCTCTGTTTTAATAACTTCTCCTCGATGGTTGGACATAACTGATACTGTGCTTTACCAGAAGACTTCTTGTGATGTTTCATTCGTCCTAGATGAAACTGGTTCCAGTCTGATATCCAGTATGGCCACCATGGCAGCTATCTTGAATTTTATTGTTCCTCCTACAAAATGGAGAGTCATATCAAAATTATGTTTTCAGTAGAAGACTTCAGATTTCTTGTTGATCCTAAATGAAAATGGTACTGGTCTGACTTCCAATATGTTCACCACAGTAGCTACAGTAATTTGAAAATTATTTTATTACTGAAAATATCAAACATGGCTCCACCACTTGGCAGCTAAAATGAAGAAATCGTCTTGTCTTGAATTCCTAAAATTTCTCTTTGGCCACCAGAGCATCAGTCCCTTCAGAGAACCAATTATAAAGTCATCTTGGTCCTAAAAGAAAATGGAGCTGATCTTACATCCATATGGTCGCAATGGTAGCAATCTGGAAAATCCTAGCACCACTCCTGAATGTATCATGATATCAACATGGGATTTTCAATAAAAGAATCCCTCTCTTGATGTTTAGTTGATTCTAAATGAAAATGGTGGCTCTCAGACATGAGAAAGTTCACCCTAGTGGACATCTTAAAAATCCTGTTGTCACTCCTTCTGCATGGATGGTCATATTGACCTGGGGCTTTTGCTTCTGAATTTCTTATGATGTCTTGTTGGTCCTAAATAAAAATTTTGCTATTAAGATATCCAACGTGGTCACCATGGCATTTTGAAACCTTTTTTTTGCTACTCATGAACAGATGCTTGCATCAGCAAGAGACTTCTTATCATGTTTAGTTGGTCCTAAATGAAGATGATACCTGTTCAATATGCCCTTCAATATCCAGTCTTGATATCTTGATATCAATACTCTTCCTGAGTATTGATATCAAGTCCTACTTTCACTGAAGGACTTCATATGATATCTGGATGATTTTGTTGGCCCTCAATTATCTGATTTTAAATATGGCCACTACAGAGCCATCTTGAAAATACTGTTATAACTTCTACTATATGGATGGCTGTACCTACATGGGTTTTTCATTAAAAGAACTTGTGAAGTCTTGTTGGTCCTAAATGGAAAGCTGCGATCTGAGCGCCAGTATTGCTGTCATGGTTGACATCTTGAAAATCTTGCTAATGCTACTTCTTCAGAATGGATAATTTGTGATGTTGGTAACAGGATGAGGGACCGTGGGTGGCCAGGTGGTCTAAGGCTCAAGTGGCCCTGGGTGGCCAAGTGGTCTAAGGCTCTTGCCTTTACAGATCACCAACCTTGTGGTCTTGAGTCTTGACCTTGACCAGCATGGATATTTGAGAAAGCTTTGCTGGTAGCTTCCTATGGGTTTGTGGTTCCTTCCAAGTTTTTCATAGGTTCTTCCTCCACCCAACATACTGGCCTCCATGTATAACCTATCATGTGCTGAAAAATATCATTAAAACCACAACAGGATGAAGCCCAGATAGGATTGGATTTAGCAAAGAAACTGAAAGCAATTTCATGGATGTGATGTTTATTTATATTTAATTGAATGATGAATGAATCTGACACCATACTCATGTGCATATAGTTCAAAATGGATTTAACAGAATGATGCGCACCGAGTTCAACAACTGATACAAGTAAATTATATCAATCCAAAATGGAACTAATCAGAACATGTAACTTCAGCAAGTAATAAAACAAGAAACAGAGCATGGAACCTATAAACAAATATGATTGATATATGGATCTATCACCATGGATGATCAATGTATACATCAGTTTATATGCAAATATGAACAAGGTATGATTCTGCTGGCAAGGGTATCAAAGTATAAGACTTATGCTCATATACGAATAATGTATGTTTTATCACCAAGGGCATACATGCTAACCATTACGCTTTTGGCGTAATCATTACGATATTTTTCACTAAGTTACACCTTAAGTGTAAACGTATATGGATTACGCGATTTCGGTATACCCCCCTTCCAAACAAAATAAATAATTTGTTTTCTCGTTTTTATTTACATCCTATTAATCCCACAGACAGTATTCTAGAAAAGACGGCTTTTATGTAACTATGATATAAGAGTACGCTTCTCCATAGACGTGCATGCACTTTCCTAATAGTATTATGTTCTATTTATAGCGGCTGTCCTATTTCTAAGAAACATGCTGGTTTCTACTTTCAAACTTTTGACCTCGGATTCTATTTATAGCAGCTGTATGGCTTAGTGAGGAGAGAACAGACTGGTTTTCTAAGTTTTAATCTTTACTCGCAGATTCTTTATTTTAATTCATATTTGGTACAGAACCAGTCTGTAGGATATTTGGTGCTTAAAGTCAGTCAGATTTATTCAAGTCGATATGTGTGCTGGAGCAAAAATGTTTCCAGATAATTTCACAGATTAAATAAAGACGAAAAAACCAATTCAGAGATGAATACATAACAGCGTTCCATTCTAGGGCAGGTTCACACCCATTGCAGGCTGTGTGGAAAGGATTTTAATATTATTCATGGTGGTAAATTTGATGTGGAGCAACACTTGAAAACTAAAGAAAGCTTGAATTATACTAACTCCAGTACTAAGGTAACTTCTTTTTTTACAACAAAACTCAATTGTGGACATGAATGTCATAAATGTAGAGGTGTTATTTACCGAGTTCTTACTAGAACACGCCCCTAGCGGTAGAAGACTATGTTGGTCCTTTGATCAAACAGATGTTTCCTGATTCCAAAATTGCAGAATTCATGCATGTGCATGAGCAAAATCATCTAATATTGTTCGGTGTTTGGCTGAAGATGCTTCACTTAAAATTGCAGAAGCCATGAAAATTGAGTTGTTTAGTATTGCCACAGATGGGAGTAATAATTATGATGACAAAAAGTTGTACTCAGTCTGTATCAGAGACTTTGACAATGTTTGACAAGAAAACATTTTTGATTTGCATGTTAATGCTTTGAATAAGCATGATATAAATTGGCAGAACTGTATGGGGTGTTCAGCTGATAATACGTCAGTGATAACTGGAATTAATAAAGGAGCTGCATTCTGTATTTTGACAAATGTCTCAGTGTACATCACAGGTTGTCTCTGTCATTTGATGCACCTTGCTGCACGAAAGGCTGCCAATAAATTAGAAGGAGAATGACTGAAGTATCAAGTTGGCATTCTACCTGACAATGTACTTCATGCGGACAGAACTGAATTTTTTTTCATCTTATTTCCCAGCTAAACGACCCAATAACTGGAAGATATAAATTTCCTCTTCTTTGTCAGGTTATGAAAGGAATATTGGTTCTTTACCATTCTAATGCTGGCAGTGAGAGGTTGTTCTGTATTGTTAGCAACAATAAAACTGAATTCAGATACAGGCTCATTAATGTAGTACTTTGTGCTCTACTGGTGTGCAAAACATTCATAGTCTCAGCTGATACAAAGTGAGTATGTTGCTTTTTAAATCTAAAAGTGCAACATATATGAAACCTTGAAGCAGTAATTGATGTTAAAAGGCAGTAGGGGTAAAAAAAATCATTTTGTACATATGCTTATTGAATTTGTATCATGTTATATGCGGATTACTCTTTTTCTTCTTGATTACTCTTTTTGCCCACTTGGATTACACTTTTTCCTCGCCAGGAGTTGGCATGTATGCAGGGGTGATCATTGTATATAATTTTGTACAAAAATGTGAATAATGTACATTTCACAAGTAGGATATATGTGGTATTAATTTCCACTTGTATAGCAATACTGAAATGTTGATTTCACTCATATTGTGATATCAGATAATAATGATTCAAAAATGGAACAATGCATATTGTAGCATCCAAATAACAATCATGATGCATTTCCAGTTCAACAGCGATCATCTAATGGTCAAGAAGCTACCACATGTGGCCTGCTCCACATAGTCTGCCAATGGATTCCTCAAGTTTTTCCTTGTTCCCTGCAGACATGTTTGTCCCAAAGTTTTGTTCCCTCACTAAGAGTAAACCAATACTGCCATTTGAGTCAGTATCACCATCATCAGCAGCATATGGGTTACACAAAACCTAACCTAGTTCTATGACTCACTGTCACAAATACAGCTGGACAGCTGAAGACTGATACCGTAGACAGCTTCCAGACAAAACTCATAGTAGTGTGATAAAACAATGAGAATTTATTCTATAATTAACTTGGTTGTGGTGAAGCCAACACCGAGAGAACTCGCGGTGATCATGTTTCTCATAGCAGGCACTCTGGAAATCATTCAGAAATTGTTAAACTGAACTCGGTATTTTGAAATAGTTGCTGCTAATAATAAACCACCCTTAGGGAACTCTGTATGCAGCAACAAAATCCAAGTACATTATTGCATAAATATTTTACTACTCAATTCCATGACAATACATCCCCTCTTTAACAAAAGCGAAACACTTTAAGAAAATCACAATCACAAATGTAAAAAGAAAAACATGTACTGAAACTTGTTGTATTGAAACTTGTTATTGACATTACCAGAATATCATGGTAAAAAGATCAAGAAATCACTCTGCTCATTTGTTTGGCCTCTACATTTTCCAAACCTTGAATTGCCATGATCTAGAAACAACATGGTCGTAAAGTCAATGACCAATGTATCAATCTTGAGTTTGCAACTTTTGCTTTGTTCAAATAGATCAGATGCTAGTGGTCTGTTTCAAGGACAAATTCCATATGAAGAGGTACTTGTGAAATTTTCCTGTTCCCCACACCAATGCCAAACAGTCCATTTCAATCACAGAGTAGTAACGCTCCTGAGGTAGCAATTTCCTACTAGTATAAGCAGTGGGTAACTTTAACCCCTCTTGCTCCTATAGCGAAAAAAGCTATTTACTGACATGCATTAAAATTTGCTTTATGTTTTATCAATTCAGTATGACCTGGTTGGTCTGTAAATACCTATTTAAACTCTCTGCTTTGTTGATGCTGACCTCAGATAACACTGGACAGACGCTGACCTTGTCTATTCCCTATTTTCCCACATATATGGGGTACTCAAGGGGAGCTTATGTACTAGGGTCTGATTTCAGTCTGTCGACTTGTCTTTGATAATTGCAGTACATGCTATGTTCAGAATCTATTTTCCTTCGGGCTATGTTGCTACTCATGTCAGGCCAATAAAATTTGACTACTCCCTTGTTAGTTACCTTTTTCCTACTTGAGTGACCTGCTCAACTGAATTCATAGCACACGAGGCCTAAATTTCTGGGGGATAACGATTTGGAAAAATTTTTTCCCTCTGACAATGTAAATTGCCTGTTCATTAACCCTTCCCTGAATAGTAATTTCAAACTTGCCCCATCTTTATAGTGTTTCTTAGTTCTAGAAGCTATGACATAGCTTGCGCTATGTATTTATGAGCAACGGCATGACACATCTTTAATTGTGACCATGGAGAATGCATCCAAGACTTTTATGCAGTATCTAGTTGGTCCTTGATAAAACAGGTGTTTGCCACTAGTTCTGTTTAACGGATCTTTAAGGGATGGTCATGTTAATACATGATTTTCATTTAAACACTTCTCTATCATGTTGGTCCTAAATAAAATGGTGCCAGAGTGACCTCCATAAAATTTCAAATATGATGTAAATACTACTTAAATAGCAGTTATACATACATGTTACTTCTGCATTGCTTTCCTCTCCTAGATGCCAAGTGCAGTCAAGCTAAATATTATTCCCTTCTTCAGTTAGTAAATGGAAGCCTGGAATTCAAAAGATCATGATCCAAGACTGATTCCTTTTTTGTTGCCAACTTGAGGAATATCATCATCTTTTTCCTTGGACTCTTGTGAGAGTACCATCACCTTCAACATTGTCCAAGATAAAGGTTGACTGCCCCATCTCCAGACTGGAAAAAGCATCATTCGCCTAGGTTAGCTACCACCACCACCACCACCACCACCACACTGTATAAACTGTTGCAGGAATAAAAACCATAATTTGTTGCTGGGTAGAACTATTCTGCCTTGCCTCAGAAGCAGGTTTGGGACCATAATGCCCTTTCCATTCTGGTGGACTCAAAGGAGTTCCAAGGAGAACCAGTAGTTGCACCAGGTTATTCCCTTCCTTTCAGCTCCCCAGTTCATTTCTATTTGTCAGGTGTTGGAGGAGCAGGAAGTCTAGATGGTTGTATAGGTGGACAAAGTTTGCCACTTCCTTCCCCTTCACTTGTGCCTAAAGCATTTTGGGGCAGATGATGCTAGGATTCTCTCAAGAGTTTTGTGTGGGAGTTCTTTCTGGAGACCAAATTTTGTTCAGATCTGCTGCTCCCACATTCTGTAATGGTTCAGGAACTTGAACAGCAGCTTGCCTGGAGCAAGGAGTCTGCCAGGCAACATAAGGGGAGGTCTCACCCCTCCCCCACCTTTACACACTGAACACTTGTAACTGCCTCCAGCTGTAAAATTCATTCTCCTGCTGAATTTAAGGCACCCCTACCAGGAATCTGGTGCATCCCAAGTGGAGATATTGGCTGGGATTGGGTTCATCTCCCATTCAAAACTTTGAATGCCTTGGAGCTTAAGGCTTGACTCCTTCTGTCTTTCGATGGAAGAATCATTCTTTAGTGGTACTTAAGTGTTTTAATTTAAGAAGTTCACCTCCCATATCAATGCATACAGTCTCCATTTCAAGTGGTACACGCTTTGGACTGCAGGGAGGCCACCTTGGATACATTTTAGGTCTGGCTGGAAAGACATTTTTATCAGGTCTTATCCTCATGGCAGTTTTACAGGATCTGAGAGACCAGCAACCTGTCTCTGGCAATAATTCCAGGCCTGTCAAAATTGACCTAGAAGCATCCACAAGTTGATTGACCACTTGGATCTCATCACAAGTTATTCATACAGCATTAGCCTGAACAGATGCACAAGCAGCACCAGTTCAGAACCTCCTCCAGCTCAAATTCTGTCCCTAATAGTGGGTCTTGTGGCCAAAATATTGGCTTTCATTTACCTCTCTCCTTGGAGTTCTGAAGGCAGCTGCATGTCTAGTTCTATTAGGGGTAGATAGATTTCACTTGCACCCTTCCCAATTCTGCTTCTTGCAAACCGGAAATTACACAAGGGCCTGGTATAGGCTCAGATTCCTTGGGGTCCAGTTTCTGTCATCCTGAGTTAGTGGCTAAATCAGGATTGGTTCCTGAAAAGAGTCCTATTCCTTTTTGAACAGACAGATCATATTGAGGGTGGCCACTCACCTGCAGCCAGAGTGGGTATTTTTCTCAAGGACTTTGGTCTTGGGAAGAAGCAACCCTTCATATAAACAACCATGAAATACAGGTACTGTTCTTAGTCCAACATGGGTATGCCAGTCTCATAAGGAGCCGTTGTTATGGTTGCAACAGACAACATGTAAATAGTAGAATACCTTGGGCATCAAGTAGGTACGCATGCATAATTTTGTGCGCAAGTCTGGGACCTCCTCCAGTTATCAGTCTTGGAACAGATCATGAAGTCCACCATATTCCGGGCAAAAGAAAAATTTCCTGGTGAACAACATATCTTGATGGGGTCTTGTGGTCCTTATGGAATAGTCTCTGCACCAGTCAGTAGCAGAGGCACTTTTTCAACTGTGGTGGAGTCTATTAGTGGACTTGTTCACTACAAAAGTGAACAAGCTCCCTTTTTTATCTAACTCCAGTGCTAGATCATTATTACCATGTTTCAGTATGTTCCAAAATCTGCCACAAAAGCCAAATAACACTGCTATTTCTGCAAGGTCTATCGGCTACATAGGCTTCAGCAAGCAACATTTTGTCTGCATACTTAACTGGAAAATAGGTTTAAAAGCAGAAATATTATTGACTTTAAAGGTGGATGATAGCCACTAGTTTTAAAACTCATGCAGCAATAATGCTTAAATTTTTATGAAATTATTTCTGGACACTAAAATAGCTCGACAGTATTCGTGTAGACAATAAAGACTGCATATTTGATAAAGTTGGACTGGTGTCCTATTTTCTGTCACATCTTAGAAAGCGGGTAAAAGATCAAGATTCATATATTCTATTGTTTGACAACACTATGAACTAAGACCTGCAAGAAAAATAAATGCAGTAGGTATTTATTTAGGAATCTGGAGTGGAAAGTTGCCATGTACTTTTGTGATTCAAAATTTTTAGGACAATGTCTCTGCAGACGACATTGTCCACCAAGTTAAAGACATTTTTACAGACTTTTTAACACTGAAATATCTCAACTGTCAATGGATGTGCAAGAGTAAATGTAGAGAAGTTCTTACAGTCCGACAGTGAAAAGAGTGTAAGTTGAAGTATAAATGGGGAAGTGCAGTCTGCATATCCTGCACAATGCCTTCCAGGAAGAAGTCAGAGTTTCTAAACAGGATAAAATGCAAAAATTCAAGCAAATACATGTTAAAGAGTTATGTTCATTTGTCCTGATCTTTTCTGATGCAAATGCATAATGCTATTATTTCAGAATACTTCTATTAATTTGAAATAGTCCTCAAAAAGTCCTTAGATTTGTTCCTCCAAAGCAGTATGAACCATCTGTTGGATTCTTATAAGTCATCTTACTGATTTAGGTCTTTTTAGTTGACATGAGTTTTTGTTTTCCCATTGATGATTATTGGAATTAAAAATTTTTTACATGTAAAACATTTCATTACCACTTGGGTATTTTTATAGGTTGATCAGTATGGCCTATGGACAAATCGGTATGATGCAAGCCTCCGCTGGCTTCTTTGTGTACTTTGTCATCCTTGGAGAAAATGGTTTCTTGCCAAACCGTATTTTTGGTGTCCGTGAAAAGTGGGATTCCCTGGCGATTCAGGATCTGCAGGACTCCTATGGACAAGAATGGGTAACGATGTTTTACTTGCATTCAGATTGATTGGCATGCTAATTTCAGTGGAGAATAAATTGGGAATTTTGTTTTTGGACTACATAACTGTGTTGTGTGGGGTCATTGGACTACATATACTTTCAGGTGAACACTGAATTGTCTGCATCCAGTAGTTTTTATTTCTAGTTCTAATATTCCCTTTCCCCCCCCCTTCTCCCCCTCCTCCCCCTACCCCCAACTATACCAATTTAAAAAATAGAAATGGGAAAAATTGGCCCTCAAATTAGAAAACATGCACAGTAAGTAGCTTTAAAAACTGTGAATTTATTATGCAAATTTATCAAAATGGACATACCAACGTAAATATGGACATGATGTTCGTATCAAAACTCCCATTTCATATGAAATGCAATGATCCCCTGATGACAGTTGGGTTTGGAATTATAAATGAATGAAATGACAAGTTTTGTATCCTCAGGCTTTTCATTTTAAAATTGTATGAAGGGTACAAATTGCCAGAAGGAGTTGCTGAATATGAATACTACAGTCTAGCACAAGTTAAAACTACTGTGCTGCATTGTGGTATAAAGACCTGCTTAGGACATTTTATCCTGGTTTTGCATTTAGTTTTATTTTATTTATTATTTAAGTTACATTGTTTATTTGTTGTATTTGTTGTGCAAAAACTAAAGACAGATTTATAATGTTTCAGAACTTGTCCTTTCTTGAAGCCATGGGGCAGACAGTTTCACTTGGTTGTTTTTCAGGTGTTAAAATTACAGATATTTGAGTGCTAAATGTTTAAAAAGAAAATTTTCTAATAATTACATAAATTGTTTTATCAATGTGGAGTGCATATTATATTTCTGAACCTCTTACAACCTTACAGTTTAATCCATCTATGTGTTTTTAGTGGCACGTTAAATGGAAATGATTATACATCTACCACACATATTTGAGACATGTACACCCCAGTATCCCCATCTACCCAAGATGGCATCTCACTAAAATAACAGGACTTTGCTTTTAATATTTTGAGATCTTTTACATTATTTTACCTCTGCGGTCTTGCATGTTGTTTTCACAATGAATGTAAGTCTTAATTAAAACGTAGACCAAGCATATCCTGGCATTTTCTGGTAAAAAATACATCATCAGTTAAACAAAAATATAAATACTGTAAACTTGGATGCAGAAGGGTCACATTATTTTGATCATTAAATGAATTTCAGTGTCACAAGAATGATTTGTTACAGGCAACAGCAAATGTGGACATTTCTGTATAAATCTGCCATACTTGACAGGTAGTTGTGTACAGTGTTCAAGGCATTGCGAATAAGACCAGTACTATATTATAATTTACGATGTGCACCTGATGTTATACAATGCCTAGTGGTACTCTTGCCTGTATTTCAAATGATCTGTCTCAGTTTTAGGTTTAGGTTATTGAAAGGTTCTGAAGTATTTATAATCTTTCTCAAGTTAATGCTTCTTAAACTCGGAACTTTGTGACAAGAAAGGCACAGTGAAAATGTTGGATTTAAGGAAACCTTCTGTGATTACATGTTATAAATTTTATTGGACAATGATTTCTTTTTCCTTCTGTCTTTTGGTTAATTTATGATTACCATCATCAAGAGTTTTACAGTTTTGCAATAAATTCAGTTTTAAATAGATCATTTTGTCTTCATGCAGACTTTTGCCCAGAGGAAGAGGCTCGAATACACTTGCCATACAGCTTTCTTTGTTTCCATTGTGATTGTGCAGTGGACTGATCTGCTCATCTGTAAAACCAGGAGACTGTCACTCTTCCAGCAGGGAATGAAGTAGGTATATATTGAATCCATACCCAGGACTTGAAAGGGTGCATATTCTGTGCTTAAGACTTTGCATTGACCAATTGTAGCAGAATGTTCTTTTCCACTTCTACCACATGCTTGGGTTCGAGCACTAATTCTGCAGATAAAAGGGAAACACTCAGGGATTCACCATATTGACTTTATTGATATCACAAATTATATTAGGGTAAGTTAACTTGGATTAAATTAAACCCAGAAAATGGAATAAAAGAATATTCAATACCTTAATTTGAATACTAGCTAACTCCCATTGTTCCATCCTGTAAGAACGGAATATTCTACTGTCATTTAGAAATAGAGAAGAACATGCTAAGGATGGACAGATAAGAAAAGATAAGGAAAGATAATGGACAGGTAGCAAACACTTAAAGTAAAAGAACATAGTAAATTCTTTTTTCATATAGAAAATATGAATATGGCATTGAAGTATCATTACAACTGCACTTAATGATAGGCAGGTACAAGCATCAAACATTCAATCTTTGCTATTGAACATATCTACATATATGAAAGCTTTGTTATTTCCTGATTTTAAGAAATAATATTCAGCTGATAAACTAAGTAACTCGTGGCCATTCCTTCTTCAAGCAATGTGACAAATTACTTGATCATGTTGTAATTAAAAATTATAGTTATCCTATTTAGAACTGGGGTTTCTATATTGCTAACAGATACATTCCTTTGTTCTTCTGGTGTTTTCTATATGTAAAGATATATACAATGATGAACATAGAAGGTTATTACCATGAACAGATATACAAAGTTAACAAAGAGACAAACAAAATACTTTCCTTAGTATCCCAGTTATAAATTATTTATCTCATCCTGTATTTTGAATACATGTATGCAGATTACTTTATTCAGGACTTCAGACCAATAAAGTATTGTAATGATCAGCTTCGTCTTGAATTCTGAAAATGCAAATGGTATTTTTTATGTGTGTGTTTACAATTAACTTCAAAATACTATACTGTAAATAATCATTTGGCATAGGGATTCTTACTGGCTACACCATTATAATAAAATATGAAATTCTACTCTCAAGGAACAAAGAGACTTGTGTTTAGAATCGTGAACATAAACTTTAAAACAATTTACTGTACATACAAATTACATACCTTATATTTCTTGTTTTCCATGATGTTTCAGTGTGTCCAGCTTTCATGTGAGTAAGCATGGCACAACTAACCTGCTACTACACAAATTTTCTCTTTTGTTTTCTATTCCTAAAAACCAATCAATCAGTTTCTCTTGTTTTTTTTTATGGGTGACTGTCCACTTGACCTATTATGTCTGAGTGCTCAGTACTACAGCTAGAACAGTTGCATTTGTAAGTGAGGTTCCCCAAGGGATATTAACAGGATAAAAAAAAAAACATAACGCATGATGGTGTATCTACATTTTTTAATTTGCAGATTATTATGCCTGTTACAATTAGTGGAGTGTACACTTGAATCAAATTTGAATAGCTATTTATTCCAGAAGATTGCCCTTTATCCATATCATTCTATTGATGACCTTGTACATCTGATTTGTTCTAGCACCTTGATGAGAAGAAAAAGAAACATTTCTTTGTTCCCCTCTGTAAAGTATTTTATCACTCCAGCATCAGTGTCCACATGTATAAAAGCATATTCATTTATACATCCTTACTGAATGTCCACTGTTCTTTCTTCCAAACTCCTTGGGAGCTGTTTGGAATGGTTTCTTAGCACCTACCTTCAGGGGAAGGGGCTGAGAGGCAACATTCTTAAGCAGATTTTCACCTATAGCTGAGCCTTTTTGCTTTTTATACCTAGAATCATGAGGTGATGCATATGTATAGGTTACTGCATTTGTACAGGAAAATATGAACAAGTTTTTTTCAGAATGATACTGCATGACCTTTGGGAGTGCAGTATTATTTAGAGAAAACGAGTCAGTATTTTCCCATATAGATGCAGTAACATTTATATTATATGCTTATTTTGTTATTCTACCTCAGGCTTAATTATAAAAAATACACTACAAGAAACAAAGTAATTGAATTTATACTGTATTCAGAAATAAATACACAACCATAGATTCATCAATATGCAATAACAATATTAATGCACACATAGTACCACCCAGCAACCTTTGAACTTTGTCACATGCTTGATAGTAGTTTAAAAATAAATTGTCATTTTGGTCTACTTAAAATTGAAATTTAGAGTCATATTGTGAATGAATGTGCATTGCAACAACTTTTCCATTTGGTCTGGAATGGATGGATTCTGTTTTTGTGTTGATCAACTCAATTCTGCTTTTCTGATTATGATGGACTGGATTATTGGGTCAATTAAGCACAAATTTCAGTTGGAAATGTACTCAAAATTCTTGTACAGTTTCGCTGTGTAGCAGGTTTTTCAGGATATCTCATTCGGATTTGGAGAACTAACTAAAAAAGTACATTTTGAGGAAATTCAAGATGCATAAATATAAGTATATTTATTACTATTCTCATTACCAGCTAAAGAAGACATGTTTATGCCCTGTCACTTGATTGCACTCTTAGGAACCCCAGCTATGACCTGTATCATATGGTGTGTGTATAATGCTAGCCTAACATTGTATCAACATCGTTATGCGGGGAAAATTGCAAAGCTGCTGTTGTGTAACAGTCCATTTAGCCAGCAGAAATATTACTGTTTCGTTGTCTTGGCTTATTGGCTCTGAGGATCTTAGTTTCCTACCAAAACCTTCAGTTGCATTTTTTTTCTCAAATCTATTATTTTGACAGACTTGTAAAATGGTACGTCTCTGATAGATATGTGATAGCCTTTGGCCTCGGTATGCTTTTCTATGCTATATTTTTATAGACCCTGGAGAGCACTGGTCATAGTCTGAACCATTCTATTTGTGAAAAGATATGAATATATCTCTTAAAGAACTGTTTCAATGATCAGAATGGTATTTTCAATTACTGCATCTCTCACTTTTGTTGTTGACATACCACATTCATTTGTGTACTTGTTTGAAAGTTTCATTTCTGACTCGGTGAACTCATCCACATCATTAACTTTATCATCTATACTTTCAAATGGATGAAACAGTTTCTTTAGTTCATTCACAAACAAATTTAATCAAATAAAACCTAAAGCGTCTACTACACATATGTACATGATTTGTTTACAAAGTAGTTCCAAATGCACTATACTATTTTAGGCACGTGTCATGTACATGCTTGCAATATCAAGGTGTTCATTATCATAAAATACTGCACAATTCTGACAATGTTAACTTAATCAAGACAAAAATGAGCATATAATAATGAGGAGTACTACACCTCATCACAAATGGTGGTCACTGACTTATATTTTATGTTCACCGACTTGGGTTAAATTTTGTGTTTGAAGTTTATTTTGCAAACTCAATGATACAATTGAAGAACTACAAGATTGTATGTATCTCTAATAGCACCACACCTTTGTCACATTGTACTGGCCTTTGTTGAATGTTTGCACTTAGTACATGACCAACATGATCTTTTGCACTATATATATATATCTCTATCTATATATATATATATATATATATATATATATATATATATAGTAAAAATGAATGAATATAGGAATTAGGCATGTGGAATTCATCTTGCATGCTTCTCAGGTGAGGCCTCACCTGTAGTTGTTAATCAGCATAATTATTGACACATGAACTAGGTGCTGTTACACAAAGTGTACTCAAGCTTGTGACCTTCACCCAGTAATATCTGGCTTCTTGCAGAGGAAAATGATAATTTCTTCTCTTGTAGTTTTTAAAAAGTGATCTAAAATGGTTGATACAAAACATTAATCTATAGTTTTTTATGAGCTTATTATTTCTTCTCTGATGTGATTGAAAAGAAGGTTTTTTTTTCTTTTTTGGTATGCCATATTGTGGTATATTGGAAGGCGGGTGGGTAGATAAGTGGTTTCACAATATGTCTGTACAGTACTATCCATCTAGTGCCAATTATAAGGTCAATATTCAAATTTTTGGGTTCCAGATTTTGTGAAGTTTCAGTGTAAAGATAATAGATTGCAAAACAAGCTTAAGTTATAAAGGGGTCAGATTCACTGTAATCTGAATTTGTTTTCTACATGATAATGTTTAGTGACTGTTGGAGATTACTGAAAGCAGAGCTGAGCTATGTAATCATTTATTACACTTTAGTTACACAAGGAGGCACAGTTTCTCGATGGATAGCATTCCGGACTTGTGACTGAAATGGGTGCAGATTTGAATCCTGCCATTGAATCAGCCCAAATGGTGCACCCATTGTACAAGGCATTGTACATGGCATTGTACTCCAGTTTCCTCTGCACTAAATAGCCTACTTGTGATGTGCCATAAAACAGATCAGATGTTTTATACTGAGGACAAGATTACTGTCTTCAAGAAATAAATACTACTTGACCATGACCAGTTTTCAGAAACTCAAAAGGAAGCTTTGTTATCAAAGAGATGACCAAGAATATATCAACAACTTAGAAATACAGGCTGTTTTTTCTTTCCAACACTACAGGGTGTGTCAGGTTCAAGTTCAGTCATAGCATACCTCAGATGTCAAGGAGGCACAGTCCTCCATCTCTTTGAAGTCTGGAACCTTCTCTAATGGGCAGCTTTGGAGGGGATTATTTCCAGGACCTGCAATATTCTGGGCAAGAGAATTATCCCAGCCTGCCCAGAGAGAGACTTTCAGTCCTCACAGAATGTTCACTGCACCAGTTGGTAGCAGCTTGTCTCCTTGGACACATTGTGGGGGGTCTTGACTGGTTAAATTTTAAATCAGAAAATTGCAGAGAATAAAATATGCAGTTATTTCATACATCTATTTTTAAGAGCAGTTTCACCTGAATGACAATGTAAAAATAATTCATAAATCTTTGCAGATCATTTTGTTACTTGTTCCTTCATGTTCATTATAACTAATACTTCAAGACATTGCACTCTTTTTCTTTTGTATCCTGAATGATTCACAATGCATCAATTTAGTCAGTGAATGAAAGACATTTATCTGATACTGTGTACTAGCATGTGAACTGGAGCAACATAAAACCCTTTTTAATCTTTAAAAGATATGTGCTTTGTTGAGTATCATTTCAGTACTGCCTTGTACATCTCCTTCAGATGCAGATAAAATACGGAATCTTTTGAAAAATCTTGAAGAATAAAAACTTGGTTCAGATTCATATTTGTACCAGTCAGGGTGTTAGAACATGCTCTGGTAGATTTGATAAAATAATGTCTCTTTTTATAGACAGGGTAGTAAAGATTTGCTGATAGGAAAAGTTTAGTATCATGGATATTATGTACCCTCCCACTCTCTGACTATCCATGTCTCTTGCTGAAGTCTTAAACTATGACATTGAAATTCATAAAACTTTATAGTTGTATTGTTCTTTAATATGAAAACCATGTTCAAGTAAAGAATTACTCCCATCATCCTCTCACAGAGTCCTATACTGTGTGTGCAGTCATAGCAGAAATACACAAATTATAAGTACCTGATTTGGTTTCTAACCCATGGGTCATGATTGTGTGCAGAAGTGTTTCTAATGTATAATAAAAATGGGGGTATATGCCATGGTAAGAGCTCTAGCTTTATGTTTTTCTTTCTCAGGAATCATCAGTTGACATTTGGATTATTCTTTGAGACCGCACTGGCTACATTCCTGACCTACTGCCCAGGTCTGGATCAGGGACTTAGAATGCAGAACCTTCGGTAAGGACAGATGGCTTGTTATTACTATGATCCTAAACATTCTAACCATAAATTTTATCATGGCTTCACTAGAACTGATCCAGCAAGAAAAAAAATTGCTTGGTGTGTGGAGTTCAGAAGGCACACATTTTTAATTATTTTTGGGGTGCAGTTGGTAATAAAAGTAATATAACTGTTCTTTGCTGACCTTTCTAGTTGAACTTTGATGGGTGGTTGACTCCTTCCTACTCCTCACTACCTGGTGTTTATTTATAGCACAGCCATAATCAGACAGCAAGACAGTTGTCACTTTTTAAATGCCCTGTTCAAGACTCTCAGTTCAATAAAATTGTTTATCTAGACAGTAAACATGTTATGGTTTGAGAGATTTCAGTGAAATCTTGATATATTCATCTAGACTAGACAGTATGTTGCATACAATAGCCATGTCCCGTACCTCAATTTCCAAGGTACTGCAAAGGAAAATATAATTCTGTGATGTGTTATTGTCCAGAGAAAGACTTCTGAACCACGGAAGATATTTTAAAGAAACTTCAGGACAGACAGTGTGTCACTTACCCTAGCAATTGCCCTTCAAGGTCAGGAAGATAAAGTCAGTGACCTCTATCTATCTGTACAACATTTGAACCACTTGAGATATTTTAATGATACTCTAACCAGTTATATATCATGACAGTATCTTGTGTTCAGACTGCTGTCAAGTTCAAGGTCACAGCAAAGGATAATGCAAGTCAGTCATCTGTTTGTTTAATCAGTAAATGCTGTTGACAGTAAACAGTATTGACCCTGATCAATTGACCTTTTATGCTACAGAACATCTGGGTTGTGCTATTCACATAGGAGGGCACAGGCACTGATCTACTGGTCTGGTGTGCTGCAGCAGGGCTGGGTCTGTGCTGTTCACATTAAACAGCATAGACCCTGATTTAGAAGAGTAGAATATGACAGCATAGCTCATTTAGGTGTGCATTATATAGAGATGCCCATCATCCCAAATTTGGTGTGAATGCCCCTAGTTTCTGAACCTGTACATGCCATCATATACAAAAATCAAGATTTTTCGTAAAAGAAAATAAAAGAAAAATTTGGCTGAAATTGAAAACATATGCGAATATTTTCGGTCCTTTCAAGTCTTTTACGGTAATTCATAACATATCATCAGTTTCTGGCATGCAACTAGTGTTTTCTGTCCTTTCCTGTCTTTATGGTAATTTGCAACGTATAGCATGCCATTATAATCAGAACAGTTTGTTTTGTTCCTTCCCAGTCTTTTCCAGTAATTTGCATCATATGATCAGTTTTGTGCCATTATTTGGAATGCTTCATTTCACTTGATTGTGTTTTCTTCATGATGTACTGTGTTGTTTGTTTTGTTTTTTTTCAAATTAGATTTCTGCAACATTTGTGTTTACTTGCGAACTATAATCAGCAGTTTTTCTATAAACCTTTCATGTGTGCCTTGACTTTAAAATGTCGGACAGTGATTTTAAGCCCATTCTGTGTGTGCCTTGACTTTAAAATGTCGGACAGTGATTTTAAGCCCATCCTGAAGGCTATATAGAATCAAATTTAATTCAATTCATTATTTTAAAGTAAAAAATGTGTCCGTGTTTTAAAAATAAGAAAATCTGTCAAAAATGTTGAGAGAGCTGAGAATGGAGCCATATGGTGTGATAAACAGGGATCCAACCTTTGCTGTTTGGAAACAATTTTGGAAAAGGATCTTTTGGCAAAGCTGAAAAGAGCCAGTAGCAGTTTGAAGGACAATTAAAAGAATGCACAGAGCTGTGTTCTGTAGTGTTACATAACTGCACATAGACATGTTTTGTAATGTTTTTAAATGATTTTATCATTCTTCTGGCATCAATAGAATCATGAACTTTTACCCTTTTGTCCCTAATTTCCCTGGTTGGCAATGGGCATCTCTGAGTATTTACATGTAACTGTTATGTATGTCCTGCCTTCCTTCATTTAATTCCATAAAGATAATTTAAGGTTTATAAAAAGCAATACCTCTACCAAAGAATTGGTCAAATTAGCTGCCAGTCTGTGGGGTTTGAGGATAGCCAGTTAATTCTGATAGCTGTAATCCCTCTGGGCCAGATAAATTATCCAAAGTTATTATTAAATTTGATTGGCATGGGCATTCAAGTTTCTGCAGGGCTAGTTGATTGGCGTGAGAACCTGTACGAAAACGTCCGCCCTGACTTTAACCAGATTCCAGGTGGAATTTTAAAGCGGATTTCACCTAAAGCCATGTATTCCACTTATTGTAAATTTTAGGTGGATTCAGGGTGGAATATGGCCCAAAATATGCAAATTACTCCGTCTATTATTAGGAGGAATCTGTTTAGTCCGCCAACTAAGCGGAATTTGTTTATTCCGCTTATTTTGCCTAGATTCCCCTTATTATCACTTTTAGGCAGATTCAGGGCGGATTCAGGGTGGAATACAGCCTGAAATATGCAAATTACTCCGTCTATTATTAGGAGGAATCTGTTTAGTCCGCCTACTAAGCAGAATTTGTTTATTCCGCTTATTTAGCCTAGATTCCCCTTATTATCACTTTTAGGCAGATTCAGGGTGGATTCAGGGTGGAATATAGCTCAAAATATGCAAATTACTCTGTCTGTTACTAGGCAGAATCTTTTCTTCTGCCTAATTAGATGGAAATACCTGCAGAAACCCATCCAGTAATGAAAATGTCAAAATGTTATTCCACCTTGCAGAGTTTAGGTTCATTTCTGGCAGAATTGTAGGCGAAATATGCAAATCAGTTGTCCTAAGATTCTGCTTAAACAAAAAAATCCATCAAAGATTTCCACCTGAAATAAAATTTTTACCTGAAAAAAAAAAAAACGCCTGAAACTTCCACCTGAAATAAAAATCCGTCTAAGGTTTCTGTCTAAAAACAGGCTGCCTAAAATGTCTACATAAATATCATCCAATAAAAATTCTGCTTCAGATTTCTCTTAAACTGCCTAATGATTCTTAGACATTATTGGGAATCAATGATAAATATTCCCAATAATTTTTAAAATGGATCATAAATTTTATTTTGACAAATTATCAAATAAGATTTAGGTTTTTCTTGTCCTCATTTTCTTTCATGCATACAAAACCTAATCCGTGATGGCATCATTTAAGTCTTTTTCATTTCACCTCAAGTTTGGTGAGATTTCACAAATATTTTGACCAAAACTTTCATTGACATTTTGGCGGTACCTCATTAAAATTTCACTGAAATATTTGTGAGATTTCACAAAGCTCTGACCAAAACTTTCACCGAAATTCTGGTGAGGTTTCACAAACATTTTAGCCAAACTTTTCACTTAAGTTTTGCTGAGATCTCTAACATTTCATTTTGTGAGAGTTTACTATAACTTTGGTGAGATTTCACTAAAATTTTGATCATTATATAGTATTTTACTGAAGTTCCAGGAATTTTTCAGACATTTCAAAAGGTTTCAAATAAATAATGGATATGAATTATGTGTGTGTGATTTGGATTTTTAACGTAGCTTTAACAATTTTTGTCATATTGCTACGATGCCTGTAGTGTGGCAGTTTATAGTGATGTCTAGCACTGGGGCATCATGCCGCAGACATGTAGCATGATGTCACACCCAATCACATTATCCTGACACCAGGCCGACCAGTCCTAACACTAACCTCTTAATGCTTTGCGCCAAGCTAAGCAGCTGTTAGTACCATTTTGGTAAGTCTTTGGTGTGACTTAGCTGGGGATCGAACCCACGACCTCCCGCATCCGAGGCGGATGCTCTAACCACTAGGCCAACAGAGCAGTACTGGATATGAATTAAACAGGACTTTATTAATCAGCGTGATATTTCAGTGTACATGAAACAAAATTATACAGATGTTGTATTATATGACATCCAAGGCAAGAGATATGGGAGTTAATAATAATAATAATAATAATAATAATAATAATAATAAAGACTTTATTTAGAGAAGGTAACTCACTTAGTTACAGAATTAATCTACCTTGAGGCCTTCTATCTGTTATGCACAATATATTATATACAGTATATACAACATGATGTGAAGAATCTGGCTAGACACTAAATAATTAAATGATTTTAAAAATCAAATTATCAAGCCTGGAACATATGCACAGGCATCTGTGAACACATAAACATATATAAAATATAAAATATTATCTTACATTGAAAAATTCAACTGTGAAAATGATGCAGAATGACAGAAAAGCATCCATTTGAGACACTGATTAAGAAAAGAAATGCTAGGAGCCTGCTTTATGTCACTGTGTTGTACTGCAGACTTGATTTTTGATTAATGACTATGATGTTGTTGTGGTCTCTTGATTTAGTCCTAGTTCCATAAGCAGCAGTGACAAACGTTTATCATGATATAATTACTCTTATTTTACATTTAACTCTAACACAACTAGAATATTTTGATAATATAAACAATATGAAGGATGATTCTATTTGTGGGCCAAGAAAACTCCTCCAAGATATGACTTTTTTTTGACATGGGTATCTGGCAACAGTATAAACAATTCCCACCAGTGATCTATGTGTTGTCCCTCCTTAAATTCTGGAAGTTAATCAGTTTGGAGTCATAAAACCTCGAAATCATCCTGGTTCAATTCCTTGTCATATTTAGCATGCTAGCTGCTACTGTTACGCTCTTTATGGCACAAAAAGCAAAATGCTAGTCCTGGCATTCAGTTTTCATACGGATTGACCAGTTACGTTCCCATCAACTTTGCATTCAAGCTATTCTTATTGCCGCACATTTTTCAAATGGTTATTCAACTCGTATCCCGCTCGAAAATTCGAATCGCCATGTTTAGCAAGCATGCTCATTCCCATCAGTTTCCGTTATGCGACGATTCATTGGGCAAGTACAAACTTTTGACCAATCAAAAAGCTCTTTATAGCGATCATCTGTTAAATAATATACGGAACAAATACTTAATAGAAAGCTCGTTGCGGAATGCGACCGGATAGAGCATTATAAAAAAATAAAAAAACAGTTTCGGAGACAATATTTAAAAAAGGGTCCATATAGAGGAAAATCAGATTCAGGTCAGGAGAAACGCGAAATTCTGCTTTAAAACAAAAAAGAAGAAAACAATTTTTTTTGAGGGAAATTTAATCCAATTGAAGTTAAAAAAAATACAACAACAACAACAATTTTTTAAAAAAATACAAGGAAAGATTTGGAAAGAAGTTATTATTCCCAAAATGAACAATAAAATTACAGCTATCAGAAACAGGAAATATAAATGTTGCTGAAAATCATTCAAATTGTACAAGAAACAAAAAATAAATTTTATTATATCTTAGTGATATTTTTTATTGAAATGTCAGTGATATTACCATCACAAAATATCACTATATTTTCAGAATTTTTGGCAAAGTGTCAGTGAAATTTCAATCACAAATTCTCACTGATATTTTCGGAAATGTTGGCAGTCAGTGAAATTTCAATAACAAAATTTCACTGATATTTTCAGAAATTTTGGTAAAATCTCCTAAAATATAATAATTTTAGTGAAAAAAAGGACATTTGAGTGAATGTCAAAAAATTTTCACTCTGATTTTGCTGAAATTTCAGTCACATTTTCACTTGCATATGATTGTTGTAGAGCATATTGTAATAGGAAGTAAAAGAAACTTATTTTTCAGAGTAAACATCAGATCAAGTCCAAAATCCACCTTGCACCAAATTTTCTAAGTCCAAAGATTCTACGCTAATGTAGTTCTTTTGATAAAGTTCAAAATTACGCCTAACATTTCTGCCAAAATCAGTCTAAGTCCAAAATCCATCTTGAAGTAGGAAAATGAACTGGACAAGCAGAACTTTTCCATCTAACAGTTATCCTTTAGGAGGAATATAAGAAATAGTACGTTTAACTATTAGATGGATTCAGTCTGTCACCTTAGCCATATTCCCAGTCCATCTAAAGTCTGTCTGAAATTTGGTGTTTTTAGGCAGAATCCACCCTGAATCCACCTAAACTCCAGGCGGAATCTGCCTTAAAATTTTGTACGGGAGCTGACCCTGCAGGGCACTGGAAATATCAGCGTTAAGTTGACATCTGTCTAAATTTGGAAGCATACGTAATTCATGGGCTGCATGTATTTCACAGGGAACTGATATACAAACATAGGCACAATGTACCCATTTACAGTCCACAATGGACTCGTTGGGTCTGTTTATTACTTTATTTTACCTTTGTGGACATGTATCATTATCAGTGATTTTGTGTTGTTGTTGAAAGGTGTATAGAATAAAATATGGCTAGATTTATGGGCAAGATTGTTAAATATTGTTTCACGCATTATTACTGGATTTGTTGGCTAAAATGTGTTGAGCATAACACTTGCTTAATGCATCATGACTTGATTTGTAGGTAGGACTATACTAAGCATAATGCTTGTTTACAGTACCATGTTTTGGATTGCAAATTGGTAAAAATAAGTGATCAAGTTTATTACATGTACCATATTCATTTTTGTCTTTCAGGGCATCTTGGTGGTTTGTAGCTTTCCCCTTCAGTTTGCTGATCCTTGTCTATGATGAGTGCCGAAAACTTATATTACGTCACTCAAAACCAGGAGGATTTGTGGAGAGAGAAACATACTATTAATAGGAGCTATGCTTTTACACTTGGCATTGTTTGATAGATTTTTTTATTCATTCTTTCCAAATATTTGTATGTGTCTACAACATTTACATGCATTTTATGAATATGTGTTTGTTACAAAAAAAGAGATAGATTGGTAATGTTATTTATCATTTTTAAATTCAATTTCAAATACTGTTAATATTGACACCATAAAATGTTTTATGAAATTTTGAAATTTTATTAAGGTTTGTGATGTTTTTATATCTAAAACTTAAAGTTATGATCTGCAACAGCTGAAATTTATACTGAGGTAAGAGTTATTTACCATCATGAAACACAAAGCAAGGGAGCATAAAAAGCAAATTCTTCACAGTAACTACAATCTTAACATTTGCACTCATTTACAAAGTAGAGTTTCCATGTAAATTGTGATATTATCATATTAGCCTAAATCTTGTGGCAACATCTGAAGCAACTTGGCCTTGAATACAACAACTTTGTGCAACTTTTCCCTGTAAGCTCTTGTAAACACAATTGTTTTATGTCTTCCACAAACAACTTTTGAGAAGTACCATCAGTAAATTTGATTGGCACAGAAGACCTGATACATATTGGCTATATTGTTTCATTATTGTATCCAGATTCTTCATGTCCAGGTTTTATGTATCATGTACAGATTGTTCACAATAATACATAATACCTGAAACATTCATCTATGATGAAATTTGTGTGGTTTATTGACCATCAGACTTGGTGCGATATCTTATCTCAGGAGAGAATGTTTGTTTTTGCTTAATGGCAGTGTTCCAGTTTCCTATATATAACCGTTTTTTTTTTTTTATTTACCTTGTTAGCTTTTTATCAGTATCAGTATTTTATCAGTATTATATTAGCCATACCTGTCAACTTTTCAGAAGTCAAATAGGGAGATTGAATAAAAAAATAGGGAGATTCGGGCCTAAAACTGGGAGGTTTTTGTTGCATTTTTTAAAGCCTCCTTTTCACTAAATATTGACCAATCTTCTGGGTCCAGTACACGTGAAATTCTCAAAGGATGCACTGTTTCTCCAGTGATGCACCTTATTTTCACCCAGGACATGCCCTCTTTTCATATTCTTGTCTGCTGTGGCTAATCTGCACAATAGCTAAAGGTTAGTCTTAAATAAACAAGCAAGAAAGCCAGCGTGACTAATTAATAGTTAATCCTTATTACTGAAATTATCTTGTGAAAAGGACTGGCCCTCCAACACTATTCAAACAAACCATGTTCTGCAGTGTGTGTTATGTAAGCACCAACAAATGATTGGCAAATAAACGATGTCCTATTTTGTTGTAACTATTGGTGCCTAAATACACAGTCTCAAGCAACCATACATATGGCAACTATTTTTCCCACATTTTATATCCCACATTATTTCCTTATTCTGAACTCGAAAGGCATTTAACATTTATTCTGAATTAGTTTTTTGAGAGAACATATGCTTCTTAGTATGTTTCTTGTTCCTTCTTTTAATTTAGTGATGATAATTAACATTTGTTTATATGGTATGCCAGGTGTTTACTCATGTAAGTTTCTTTGGTGGGAATGGAGATACTTCAGCATTAAGTGATCATTTTTGGAATTGAAACTAATTGCTGACAATTTTATTGTTTTGGTTATTTTTTGTTTTGGTTTATTTTCTGATATTCTTATAGGGTTTTAAAAAATTCTTAAATTGATGTGAATAAATTTTTAAACTTAACATTCTATTTACTGAAGAAAAAATTCTTTGTAGTGTGTCACTAATTATTTTGTCACAACAATATTCATGGGTGATAAAATAAAACATTGCTTTTGTTGATTGCATAAGATATATCTATTTATGCAGGACTTTTTTTTTAAGAGAAATGAAAATCGACAGACATAATGAAATAATCATGAGTTCTATGCAAAAACGGGAGATATTATGAAATCTGGAGGTAGGCATGAAATTACCCCAAATAATTGGAGAATTGACAGGTATGATCAGTTTTCCATTTCATGATTCTTTCAAGATTTTTAAGTTTCTGCTTCACATATTCTTAGTGTACCTGTAAATACGCAATGTAGCTTGTAAAGCTCTGAAATTCTAATAGTCGATATCAAGTTGACTCGATAAGGTGGCTACGTTTCTTCATTATTATGTCCAGTTTCCATATGTCTAGGGTTTGTATAGAATGTGCAGATTGTTTACATTCATACATAATACTTACAGCATTCATCTATGATGAAATTATATGTAGTTTATTGGTCATTAGACTTGGAGTGATAGCTTATCTCAGGAGAGAATGTTTATTTCTGTTTGGGATTCCAATGTATAACCTGTTTTTATCTTTCTTTTTCCTTTCTACCTTTTGATCAGCATCATATAAATTTTTCTTCTCATGGTTCTTTCACGATTTTAAAGATTGTTCTTCATATAGTCTTTTTAGTGTACCCATAAATGTGCAATATAGCTTCTATACAAATTTGAAGATAATAGGATCATTTTTGTTTCTTTATTCAAGGTATTAATCAAGAAATTTACTACCAAGATAAAGAGGAAACCAGTCATATGAAGACATTGCATGTAGACAGAATCTAGAAACATGTAAACATGTTGTAGTTAGATCACCACTTCTTCCAAGCATGATACTTCACAAAAGAATAAGGGGGAAAAAAAATTGACCAGAGCATTTTCCTTTGGAAAGTAGGTAATATTGCTGTTGGAACAAATTTCAGGCTATATGATACAGAAGTAAATCATATGCTTGCTGCAATACAACCAGTGTGCATTTTTCTCGAGGGATGTCATTATTATGCATCATTTGAAGGTATTATCCAAGGCACAAATGATAAACTTGGTTTTTAAATCTTAAAATTTTAATGACAGTAGATACTTTAGAATGAATTATGTCACTGTGACATTTTGCTCTTAAAAGAAAAGAGATTTTGCAATGTGTGGTGCAATGATTCTAGTATGTAAATAAAAATAGTCTATGGTTATTGTGTGGCTGGTTGTTTATCCACAATTCCATTTTTTTATATTTACATATTTTCTTTTTTTTAGCAATTTTTACATTTAAATGGATTTAGCATCGACTATACACAGATTGTAAAAGCTGGTTTTAAAATGTCTAACTAGAAATAAAGTAACAACGATCACTCATCACATGACGTTTGTGTTATTTGTTTCTGTTCATTTTTTCATCATACTAAAACAGTTGGATAAAATTCTTTACTAGACTACTTATGGCAGATAAGAAGAGCTTATCTTGTGTTTATAGCATGACATAGACATGGCATCTATTTAATTATGCTATACTTTTCATGATCTTGATTTCTCCAGTAGGACATAGCAATGGACTAAGATTCAGAATTATGCATTCCTTTGGATAAAACGTGTCGGACTAATGTTTCGCCTGTGAAACATGGGCACGGGATTAATTTCAGGTCTGATCTTAAGTCATCACCTGGTTGCACTAAAAGTCATCCAATAAGATTATAAACCTCTTAAAGGTGAGCACCAAGTGAGGCAACTGCTAGTACCATTTTTTAAAGTCTTTGATATAACTTGGCTGGGGTTCGAACCCACGATTAAAAATGTATATAATTATGGCAGACAAACCTCACAAAGCTCTACAGCTGCCCAATACTTACTATCTGGATCAATTTTCACATTTTTACATCCCTGTGAGATTGGAGTTAAGTTCTAATAGACCTTCTATTGGCCATGATTTTTCATCCATAGCCATTATAACAGGTTTTACTGCAAGTATTGTTAACAACTTCTTGATGTATGAAATTGACCATAAGGGCTTTGGTCACCACATTAATTGCCTTGTTATTTTTTGTTATGCAATATTTTGTACCTGAATGCAACACGACCGGGTGGAATGGCATTTATTCAGTTATTATGTGCTCGTTTTTTTCTCAATTAACTTTACATTGTCAGAATCATGCAATATTTTCCGATATTGCACTCGTGCGTTCAATTCATATGGCATTCACGCGAACAAAGGAACTAATTTCTATTGTAAACAAACAATTTGTTTCTGAATGAACTAAAGCAGCTGTTTCATGGAGTGCCTCATACCAGCTGCTTTGACACATTCCGCATTAACTTTTTTCATACAGTGTTTCAGATTTAGGCTAGAGATAGACGCCAGACAGGGTCCTTACAAATAACATGCAAGTGACAAGGCATAAACTATCTTCTTTACCTGGTAATGAGAATGGCAAAAAAGATACTTACAGTTTTACATCCTGAATTTCCTCAAAATTTACTTTCTTAGTTCTGCAAATCCGAATTAGGTGAGCCATGTCATGGGTTCTCAAGCTTGATCACAAATTTCGAAATTGTACTGTAATTTGGACTATATTCCAAGTGCAATTACATCCTCTTTACTGCACTCAGAATGAAATAAACATTAAATTCCATAGTGTCTTTTCGATAATTGTAAATGAAAGACTTCATATTTTCCCCACATTATGATTTGAAACATTCAATAACAGAAAAGAAACACACTTGCAGATGTCAACACACTTCTCCCTCGCTGCTTCAATCCGATGTATATTTTCATGTAGAATTGGCACAGACGCTGCTGAAATCCGATGTACTTCATGTTGATAAATCCAGTCCATAATCACGAAATTTCGTCTAATCGACAAAAATACAAAAATTTATTCATTCCAGATCAAATGGAAAAGTTGTTGCAATGCGCATTCATTCACAGTATAACTAAATTTCAATTGAAAGTAGACCAAAACGCCATTTTCTTTTCGAAACTTATGTCTAGCGCGCGACCAAGTTCAAATTTATCTGGGCGGAGTTACGTGCGCATTAATAATGTTGTGTAATGATGAATCTACGCTTGTGTATTTAGTTTGGAATACGGCATACATTCAGTTACTTTGTTTCTTGTAGTGTATTTTTGTTTATATAATTAAGCCTTGGGTAGAATAAGAAAATGAGCATATAATAAAAAGGTTACTGCATTTGTATGGGAAAATATGGAACTCATTTTGTCGGATGGATATACTGCACTCCCAAGGTCGTGCAGTATATTCATCCGAAAAACTCGTTCATATTTTCCCATACAAATGCAGTAACCTTTAACTCCTAAATTCACTGCATTATTGCACATATTATTAGTATATTAAAATACCAATAATATTTTCATATTGCATCACAACAAATTTACGTTTCTTGTTTCATGCCAGATCCTTGCTACATCTTTATTGTTTATGCTCTTATCACTGGACCTGACATGAAATTTATGACTGTATTACCTTTATTGTCACACAGAATCTAATGTGTTGCAAAAAGTCAGTTCGACGGTTTTGCAGAAGAGTAAGACGTTCAGCAGATACACGGGAGGTATTGTGAAAGAATTTACTCAGTACTTTTGGACTGTGTCTGTCTCCACTTTAAAGGAGACCAGTTAGATTTAGATAAAGATTTGATACTTTATTTTTAATATTTGTCACCACAAGGGTCTCCAATGTATGATTTTGTTGTCACTGAAGAGAATAGGATCGAATTATTTGAAGAAAGAGTTTTGTGAAAAGTAGTAACTTCTTGTCCCGATTCTGTTCTCTTTTTGGCTGAGGACCTCAACAGCAGAACCAGTAACCTTGATGCTTTTTCAGAAAATGATTCTGTTGATTCTATGTTAGGAAAAAATTAGTTCTATAAACCAGAAAGAAAATTGAAAAGATTATGTTAGTAATGCATTCGATATCTCACTGATTGGTATGAGTAATACATACTCTGTGCATATCATAGATGGTAGAATGTACCAAACTCGAGAGATGTATCGCTAATGATGGGGCTAGCATAGCTGACTACATGATTGCTTCAGCCAGCCTCTTTAATTTTTGTTCTGATTGTGAAACTGGCTCTTGGAGTGAAATCTGTACACTTCCCTAGCATATGCGAATTCTCTTTTCCGCTTGCCAACATTACAAACATGCACATATCGGAGAAAAGGTATGCTAGTCAAAGTTTTGACAGGTACAGATGGAGTGAAAGAAAGACTAATGAATTTATTCATTCATTCCAATGTGAATTTTTGAATTTCGATATAATTTGAAAATAATTCTTTATCCCGTGAGATTGATGAAGCTGTGCATTGTATATATATATATATATATATATATATATATATATATATATATATATATATATATATATATATATATCACAAGTCAGCCAGATGCATGCTGTTTCAGAGTAACAATAAGAAAACAACCTTTCTGGTGGGATAAACAATATGATCTCTTAAAATTGCAAGAGGCATATTCTCTCCATATATTTGGATTTAATGGTTCCATTCCCAATCTGACATTATAAAAATGAATAGAAATATGTTCCAAAGTGTGATTCGCATGAAAATAGAGAATTATAAGCATAAAAATAAAAAGGAATTAATAAAATCATAGATGTCTCAAAGGTTCGCAAGCTGATCAAACAAACGCACGCAAAGCATGCAGTAACGGCACGATCTTGTATAATTAATGGTACGGGTACTTCAGATCGTTTCTTATCGTAATGACTCAGAAATGAACCAGTTTTAATCTTATGCCTGAAACCTCGGATGATATTTTTGAAACTCCTATCTCTCTCAAAAGTATCCGAACCCTAAAATCAGGAAAGTCTAGCGGACCAGATGGAATAATAGCCGAAATGAAACAGAAAAACTAACCCAAATGTATGTCATTATTTAGTCAAATTATTTAACGCAATTTTTTGACACCGAGCACTTCCGTAAAGAATGGGGCGAAAGCATTATCTTCCCATAACAATTACAGGGGTATTTCCCTCATTGGTATCTTGAATAAAAAAATTTTAGCAATATTTTAAACCTAGTTCTCATTAAGTGGTGCGAAGCTAATAAACCCAGAAAATTGAAGAACGTCAGGCGGGATTCCGTAAAGGTTACTCAGCAATAGATATTTTTTTCGTTTAAAGCAATGGTTCAGAAATATTTAAGTTAAAAAGTAGGTCATTGTTATTGTCTTTTCCAAAACTTATGACTCTGTTGATTGTGTAAAAGTACTGACTTGCTT
Source organism: Megalonaias nervosa (assembly GCA_016617855.1). Lineage (NCBI taxonomy): Eukaryota > Metazoa > Mollusca > Bivalvia > Unionida > Unionidae > Megalonaias > Megalonaias nervosa. Next base: position 18,173 of record JAECUM010022097.1, on the reverse strand, counting down.
AATCATAGAAAGGTATCGGTGGAAGGCTGTTTAAAGTTTGAGTCTCGATGTACACAAATCGCGGTTCATGATTGGAGATGAAAAGGCAATATAAGAATTATTCACCTGTAATATTGGCACCAGACAAGGCTGCGTATTATGCCGTCTTCTGTTAGATGTATTTATAAACGATTTAGTATCAGATCTCAGACAAAGTGTCATATAGGTATCTTTATTACACAAGAAATATCTGACTTTATTTGCAGTTTATACTGATGACGTTGCAAACTCTGCTGAAACAATCGGTTCTTTACAAAGCCAAATTAAGATTGTAGAGACATTTTGTGAAAATAGAGGAATGTGTTATAATTTAGATAAAACTAAAAGTATTGTATTCAGAAACGACGGATTTCTGAGGAGTAACAAAAAGTGGAATTATAAAGGGTAAACAAGTCGAAACTGTATCTGGGTATAAATAAATGCGATTATATTTCACACCTAAACTTATTTGGACGAAAGCAAAGCGAGAATTCGCAATTCAAGCAAACAAGTCTCTACATATAGTGAGCATTATTCAAAATAAGTTAGGCAAATTTTCCGTGACAGAAACCTTCAAACTATTTCATGCTATGATCACATCTATATTAACCTATGCTGATAAAATTTAGGAGTATGAATATACGCATACAAATGAAAAGGTAAAACCTTGATGTTATAATTATATTATAAATGTATTAAATATTGGATTAGGCTGATAAGAATGGATGATAACCAATATGCAAAACAATGTTATATTATGCTGAAAAAATGGATGAGTCGGGTAAAGTTACATGGGTTTGGAAAGCTAAAGACATACTACTCGGACGTGGATTTGATTATAGTTTGTTCACACAGGATGTAGGAGATAAAAAAGTATTTTTGCTGCATTTCAGACAACGTCTTGAAGACAGTTTAATTCAGGATTGGAATTCAGCCGTAAATAAATCACACACGGCATATCACTCTACACCCATCTACACTCATAACTTAACTATAGAAGAATGACGACATAATGGCATTACACCCCTCCACAAAAAGAGAGAAATCAACGAATATGTATGTTATGCGTTAAAAGACAAATAGAAGATGAATATCGCTTTATTTTACAATGCCCTTTTTATGCAGATCATAGAAACAGATTCATACCATTTATTTTTAGCTAAACTCATCCATGTGAAGAAATATCTTCTCGGACGAAGTCAAAGAACCATATCATAATATCTCAACTTGCACAATTCTTCTTTTCATCATTCCACAAAAAAGATCAAATGTACACGTATTTATATTATTATTTTATTTTATTTTTTCTCGACCTGTATGGAAAATCACGACTAAGTAGTTATATAATACTAGTTTTGTTTCATCTTCCACATCTTTCTCTGTTTTTCTTTCCTTTATCACCTCACTATGTTAAATCTATTTGTAATATGGCGCTCTACATCATTGCAATATCGTTATGTAACTGGAGGACGTTGGGCCTATCGACCTACATTATCTAGAAGCGATTGTCATTGTCACATGGTGCACGGTGTTTTTAGAATGGCTTAATTTCTAATTTACTTTACAAATCTCTGTGCCTAGGTGTTCGGATGAAGTGTATAGGTTACCTCCCCTATACCATCTGACGTTTAAAAATGGTTATTTTGCAATTTTTAGTTGACAGTTACAGTCTCTATGAATACCCAGTCTCTCAGAACAAATGAGCTTTTATTGTCCGCTGTATTTTGGTGATATTTTATTATTAATATTCATTGTATGGGTTGTTGTTGTTTTTAATTTTGTTTACATTACAATAACTGTCTCATGAAACTGTACTTGCAAATTAAAAGCTTATGGGGTTTTTTTGTAAGATTAAATAATGATGAATTTCTATTTACAACCTTTATTCGAGTCCCCTGTTTGCAGATCAGCTTATGAATCGTTGTTGTTAGTCAGCCTTAGGAACCTGCAATGCACCAAAGCTCTGAGCAGCAAAGTCTGAACCTGTTATTTTTTTAATCAACAAGATTGTGCTTACCATCCAAAAATCTTTTATCTTTTATGTAGTTATTGTACCATCCTTCTCTACATTTTATCACATGTTACGCCCTTGTTATAGGCAATGTTTCCTGGTTTGAAATGAAATTAGCTTCTATTAAAATGACCTTTGTTTTTCCTCTTTATTGTTGTCATTTATGACAACGTAATATGACTGCGGTTTGACCCGAGTTTCAAACGCCTGGATGTAGTATCTGTTTTGTACAGTTATAATTTTGTTTGCACTGTTTATACTATTTCTTTGTATCAAGGGGAGTCAGTAGTATCAGCTGAGAGTCAGCCACATCTATTTTCTGCCTTTGGTTTTAGACCCCTACATTAACAAGTTTCTCGTGTGACAAGTGATGCAAAGCAAGCTGAACCTCTTATCTGCCAAAAACACTTCTTAATTGATGATTTAAGAAAACAAAACCTCTAATTAAGAACATTTTAAGTACCCAAATATCATCTTTGCACAAGAAAGTGATGAAAACGGTACGTTGTGTGATTTTATATCACTTGTTATACAATGCCCATTGACGCAAATTTCATGGATGCATATGAGACCGCTCCGGTGGCCTAGTGGTTAGAGCGTCAGCCTCGGATGCGGGAGGTCGCGGGTTCGAACCCCTGTCGAGTCATACCAAAGACTTTAAAAAATGGTACTAACAGCTGCCTCGCTTGGCGCTCAGCATTAAGAGGTTAGTGTTAGGACTGGTCGGCCTGGTGTCAGGATAATGTGACTGGGTGGGACATCATGCTACATCTAAATCTAAATCACACACACACACACACATGCATATGAGTGTGACAGAAAAAGGAATTTAGAAAAACATGAGACCAAAACTGTTAAAATCCTTGCATTTGTTTAGCTATCTTTCGGCATTACATTTACGTGTAATATTATCATTACATGTGCTTAGAATATCACCGAAACTGGTGTAATGCATACTTGGTGTCAACAAACAAAAATGTGCGAAATTGATGTCGGTATGAATATTAGACCACTAATTATTTTACGGCTAGAGTACTAAATACTGAGACTCCATTTGCCTATAGATGGATATAATTTGTTTTTCCTTATACATTTCGTAAACTTCAATTTAGGTACATTAGTTTACAACAGAAATATTTACTTTTATCCTGATATCCTGTATTTAATTTCCTACTGACAAAATAGCATATGGACTCTTGGCACGAGGCTATGTTATTAGGTGCAGACCAGGGAGTCCCCAGTTCAGCATCATGATGCGCAAGAATTTCTGTGAAACACCGAAGGCTAAAAAAATCTCAGTCTTGAATGAATGGAAGCATGTGTGGTTTGTATGCCAGTTTAATGAAGAATTTAAACGTTTTTAAATACAATAGCATTAAGTTTTATGGAAAGTGAAGTAGTGGTCCTATCCCTATATGAATACATATATAAAGCCTCTTTTGATCAAGGACATTCTTTCTTCCCGTGTCCAAGGCAGGTGTTTGGAAAGGTGAGGTAGCTAATGAGAATATATTTGTACCTACACATTATTTGGTCATTCCTGGTGAAGTTTAGGTCCGGTTTTTTTGGACACTCTTAAACAATCATTTAATATTTTACTGGACTGTGTTCAAGATTTTGCCTTTAGTTTACGGTCACGTACGTTTATAGCCTTAACACATACTGTTGCACCATGAATTGCACAGCTTGGTGAGGACATTCATAATATATGAACATGTAAATATTTCTTGCAAAGTAATATTTATTCTTATCATAGGTCGTCATTACATAAGTGTCTAATATTATTGTTGTGTGTATTTAGAATATCGCCCAGATTAGCGTAGTGCACACTTTGTGTCCAAGATTGTCAACACACAAAAATGTTCTAAATTGATGTTGGTATAGGTGTCAGACCACTATTTATTTTTTCATCCAGAGAACCAGTCTACTGGGGGGAGGGGGTAATAAAAATAAAGTACTAAATGTTTTGAGATGAACCCATTGGCTTGTAAATGGGTTTCATGTTTTTCCATTATGCGTCCATAAATTTCAATCTATATACTAGAGCTGACGAGAAAATATATAGTTTTATACTGATATCCTGTATTTAAGTTCCTACAGACAAAATAGCATATGGACTCTTGGTGCGAGACTGTTATTAGATGCTGTCCAGAGAGTTCCTCGTTGAGCAAAACGAGGCGCAACAAAATGCTCTGAAACATCTGTTTACAAGGCTGAAAAGGTTTCTAACTCTAATGAATGAAAGCATGTTTGGTTTGTATGCCAATCTACTGAAGAAATTAATTATATTTTTAATATGTTAACATTAAGTTATATGGGAAGTGAATTAGTGGTCCGACCCTATATGAATGTTTATACATATATGCACAGTGTTTCCCTTTACTCTTATTTGGGCTTCAGGGACCCCAAATTTTAAATTTGAGCCCCATTTTGATACCAAAGTTTGCTTGTTTACTCAGTCTGAACCCCAGTTCTGACACCAAGGGATTTTTTACTCTCATTCTTGCGCCTCTAGGGGATACACTGATATAGCCTCCTTTGGTCAAGGCCATTCTCTCTTCCCGTGTCCATGGCAACTGTTTCTAGAAGTGGGGAAAGCTAAAGAGGGATAACTTTGTACCTACATATTATTTGTTCATTCGTTGCGAAGTTTCTGTGTTTAGGTTGGGTTTTTTTACATCCTGTATAAATACATTTCACATTGTATCTCCTGACCACATAAGATTTTTGAAGTACTAATGCATACTGTTGCACCTAGAATTGTGTAATTTGGTGAGGGCATTCAGCTTCATGAATATTACACCTTTGTCAAAATCTAGGCCACTGTGGCCCATATTTTGACTCACCGGCTTTGGTTAAATATTATTTTACAGGGTTCCTTCGCACGCAGAAAATCGGGGAAAAAATCAGGAGAAATAAGTTTTGTTTCCTGACCGAGAATATCCATTAATTTTGTAAATATTGATCAAGTTCGGAGGTAAAACCGTGAGTTTTCAGCCACCAAAAAACACCGAATGAATATTCAGGTGAGTCATTACATAACAGATAAGGAGTTAAATTTATCGAGTTCTTACCGGAATAATTTGATGTTCCAGAACTCTTTAGTCAGTGGAGATAAAATTGCTTAATGGATCATTTGGCTGTTTGCCATGAGCGTATTTGGATAATCAATCCATGTGCTCGGGCGAATAGATTTGTCAAGTAAACTCGTTGCATCTTAGTCCGCGCCATATTGGTACAATTTGTTTTAATTTATTTACGAAGTTGTTGACAGCACTCTAGCATCACAATGTGTCCATATAGCTGTGACGTGTGATCGTGGTGAATGTAAGAGAAAAATAAAGCTTTTCTTCCCCTGTTCCCGTTCGATATGCAAAATGTATTGTGATAGATCTTTGCTTATTACTTAATAGTTTGCTCCGTGAACACCGTTAATCGTTATCATCAGTAGTAACCTTTGCCTTCCCCAATTCGCTTTTGATGTGATTTTTCCTATCAGGTCTTGCTAAATACTTAAGGGTAGTCCTACATGTAAGACCTCGACGCTATTATTTATGTTTTGGGCGTCTAGCTCTTACTGCCTAAATAACGGCGCTGTGTAGCGTGCTTTAATGTGGGCTAGCATCGTAATGAAAGTCAAATTTTCAGGAATACCTCACACAACTAGCAGCCAATAACGACGCTTTTCTACAAAGTAAAGTCATAATGTCTTAATCATAGTTTACTTACTCTGACGTCTTTTCTCTAAAAAATTCAAATTGTCACAAGAGAAATGGACCTGTTTTCAAGTTTCGTCGGCCTACATTTCAGTTGGCTGGAATGCGATGGAAGCCGGGAATGCCGAAATCGGGTTGAGTTGAAGTATACTTCTTTAACGAAACGAATAAAAATATATTAATATTGAAGAAAGTGTTTAGATGGCTTCGTTTCGTTCAAGATTCTTATCATTCTTTTTAACCGATTTCGGTATTCCAGGCTTCCATCGCATTCCAGCCAACTGAAATGTAGGCCAACGGACATTGAAAACACGTCCATTTGCAGCTTGTGTGGGAATTTGAATTTAGTAGGGAAAAGACATCAGAGTAAGAAAAGTCTGACTAAAACATTATAACTTTAATTTGTAGGAAAGCGCTGATACGGGCTGCCAAGGGTGTGAGATATTCCTGAAAATTTGAATTGTCGTTCCGATCTTAACACGCTATCGGAACACGCTATACAGCGCCGTTATTTGGGCAGTTAGACCTAGACGCCTAAAACATAAATATCAGCGTCGAGGCCTTTCTTTTAGGACTAACTTAAGGGATGATTCCAACAATAAAATGTTGGAGACTCCATCCCTAAAACTGGGAATTTTAATATCAGAAATACCTAACCTTTCACTTTTATTAAACTTTACCTTTCCACAATCGAAATACCTCGTTCGTACGAAATGGCCTATGTTATTGGCCCGTTCTTATTCGGACCATGATCGAAGCTTTACTTTTCCACAATGGAAATACCTCGTCCGTACGAAATGACTTGTCATTGGCCCCTTCTTATTCGGACTATGATTGAGTCAATACGTCGAGTGAAACACAACGAAGAGTGAACAATACCTACAACTGAAGGTTTTGCTAAATACCAGGGCATGAGATTGATAATTCATTTTAGTGAAATTATCCTCTGTCCGTATGTATAAAAAAAAAAGCTTGATGATATGACATTGGTAATTTTTAACTCACGCGTTGTCGAACCACCTACCCTCCCTGCTCATACGTAAGGGTGTGGTACATTACGGTAGGAATATGTAACAATTGTTAATATTGTGCGAATGAGATCTAATTTTTGCACCCGTCATTCAGGATATTCTTGGGTACTTGAGTGCAAATGATGGATAACAAAGTGGTATAAGACTCGCCTTGCACCTTGGTGCTTCTGGGTTCCGTAATCAGTTTTGACACGCAGAAGTGATCATTTTTGGAAGAGCAATATGTTTCTTCTGGGGGTTCCACATAAAACACCTTCCTGTAACTGTATTGCCATCCAGAGTATTTAATATAGGTAAAGAGATAATGGTGGAAATCGACGTAAAAAATATATTTCTATTAAGTCCTGCAAGTGTCTATAGGCATCTGTTTAATATATAATATATTTGGTATATAAACATAATGGTCTTTTAGATAGAAACAGAATGCTTCTCTATTATTAATCCTACTTAGAATAAATAAAAGCATGAATGAAAGAATCATTGAAACGCCTATCATTTCATCAGTCCATCTCTTTTCTCATCCGTTTGTCTCTCCTGTTTTTACATATAATGCTTACTTAGTTTGAAATCAATTAAAAACGAAATCTTGCTTGTAGATGATATTCTGTTTCTTTGGTATAGGTTTACTGCTTTCCATTACGTAAAGAGCACGACATCAGTGCGAGACTGACTATTTATAGGTGGACAGGGACTTCTCCTTAAGTTTCAGCATGATACAGAATTGTGTGCACGAAAATACCTTTTGTATTATGTATAAATATAAATGTAGATAGGTTTGTTTTCCGAGTACAGCGTTACTCAAGGTGTATGGTTATAAGCCTTGGCGAGATCGAGACACTGCTTTCTGTTCACTCAGTCGAGCACGAACAAAGTGAAAGAAGGGATGTTGGGGTGGGGTAGGGATGCATGCCCCTTTATTCTGAGTTCTATCAAGGGGAAGAACTGTTTCTTACTTGCACAATGACAGATAATAGAATGAACTCCCTTTCTAAAGTAGTGCGCTGCAATGTGTTTTATTGTCGTTACGAACTGGACGGATGAAACTGTAAGTACATCAGCCAGCTTTTAATGCTATTAAGCTTTGAGTATGAGTATTTTACTCAGACGCATCTATTTTTTAAAATTTTTTTAATGCATAGAATCACAGCATAATAATGCAATAATATTGAAAACATAACATTTGACATTTTCTTTGATACTAATGTCGCATAGATCGAGTCGTGCTAGCAAACGTTTGTAAAGCCTGGCTTTTTACTGTACGGCTTCTCAATGAGAATGAACCCAGTATAATACTGTAAGGTGTCTCAGTGAGAATGAGCCTAACATTATACGGTGTGATCTCTCAATGAGAATGAGCCTAGCATAATACTGTACGGCCTCTGAATGAGAATGAACCCAGAATAATACTGTACTGTCTCCCAGTGAGAATGAGCCAACATAATAATGTACTACTGCTCAATATCCTCATGATAAATTGCTCCTCCTAGTTTGCTCTCTCATCCGTAGACATTGCATTGATGAGCTGTTTGAAAGGCTTTTCAAATTTTCTTTAATATTTGAAAATGCTCGTGAAACTGTCATTACTTTCCATTAAACAGTATGTTCATTAAACCTATGTCACATAACAGATGATCCCATCCTGAGAACACGTACCAAACTTAAGAAAAGTAATTATACAGATTCTCGGCAATACCTTCTGCAAAAACAACCCGTGAATTGTCATATACACCAGTGGATTTCTGTCCGACACCCAACTGGTTCAGCACAAAAGACAGAAGCTTTTGGACTTGATGTGGAACCGGCAAAATAAATGATAAATCGTTCAGCCATAGTTAAGACTCGATTATTTCATTGAATAATTATTGAATATAACATAGTATGATGTTTTTGTTTCTTTGCTCCAAACACCCCAAACTATGTCACATGGTATGTATCACACATCAAGGCCCCACTACCGACAGCAGGTGACCCTTTGGGTCAGAAGTAGCTCCAGCCAAGGAAGGTGTTGGCAGTGTTGATTACCAAAGGTTGTTAAACCTAGCTCTGATATTTGTCACTGTAAACAAAGCTGGAAGGACCTCAGAAACATTCTGGAGATTGTCACAAGCACTGGAACTTTGATTTTGATTTGTTTGGTATGGATTTGAACTGGTGGTTCTATCTGAGATATTCCATTGAAATAAGAATCACATTTCTCTCGTTGTGCCGTGGGCCTTTCATGATATTCGTATAATACTGAAATCAAAGGGTTTTACTTATAACGAGGAAACGCAAAAAAGGAAAAACACTCTTGATTTAGTCCAGTACTTTTCTCATAAGGGTATGGTTACAAGCTAAAAACCAAGTCATACCTGTATAATGACTTACTTCTTCATTGGAGCATAAGACAAAGACAAACATATCTGATATTACTATGCATTTTTCTTGCTTTGAACATTACTGTTGAAGCCAGTAATTGAATAAAATACTGTTTTATATGATCATTTTTACAAGATTTTATTAAATCTCCGTTTAATTATTACCACATGTATCTGCTCACTTTTGGGTATTTTACTTTATGGTGTTACTGCAAATTTAACTACAATGTATTATGTGCGTTTATTTACATTTTAAGATGCATATTTTCCCATTATACGTCTTTCATTTTGCTGTACGATTGTTGTGTTTATTAAGTAAAGTGTGTGAGCTAGTATACGAAAACGAGTGAGATCCGCAAAATATGAAGTGGTATAACCTTTATGCTAGTCATATCATAGTAGGAGAGGACATCGCCCTCATTTATGCTTTATGTAGTTTAACCATGCTCTGTGAAAGTTGTTGAATCGTTTTGTAAGGACAAAATAGTGAATAGAAATTAATAGATCTGGCCGGCAGAGAGCCATGATTGGAATCTCGTGCAGAAACAATTAAAAATGTATTTAATGTTGCATCACGATTCTAAAATACACACTCAAGCCAATTTCTACGTATCGCTACACAAGTTCATATCTAGAACAGGGAAGGTTCTTCATTAACATAAGCCGTGATATTTGACAGATTAGTCACATAGGTGCACAAGCCGACACAAACCTTTTGTTGTAACAATACGCCGTATCTCCCCTTATATGTTAATATAGATCGCTCTTAAATCCGAGACATACGTCCATGTAGGCCCAATCAGATCGGAATTTGAGGAGGGGGGGGGGATGGTGATATGGCCCAAGCCTCAACCCCTAAGGGGCCTCAAAAAGCGATTTTTAAATAAACAATTCTGCAAATAATAAATATACTTCGTTGTGTACTTAAATCTTTATATAGTAAATTATATAGGCTTGTTTTGGCGATCGATTCATTTCCAAATTTCAGTATCGCCAGGGCCTATGGGTCTCAAACTCTCGAAGTGGCACGGGCCCCTCTCAGCTTCTGTAGGGGACAGCGTTAATGTGAACTATGTAAGTACCAATTTTCGATTATATGTATTGTAGAAGTTAATTCCCTTTCTGACATTTTTTTTTCTCCCCATGGTAGATATTTTACTAAATAGTATATAACAGAATAACCACATTTGTGAGTTTAGACTGAGTCTAAATAAATATATTTAAATGAATTCCAATAATATTGTGTATTTATACATAGTAGAACCACCGCTCCAGTGGCCTAGTGGTTAGAGCGTCAGCCTCGGATGCGGGAGGTCGTGGGTTCGATCCCCGACCGAGTCATACCAAAGACGTACAAAAATTGTACTAACAGCTGCCACGCTTGGCGCTCAGCATTAAGAGGTTAGTGTTAGGACTGGTCGGCCTGTTGTCAGGATAATGTGACTGGGTGGGACATCATGCTACGTGTCTGCAACATGATGCCCCAGTGCTTGACATCACTATAAGCTGCCACACTGCAGACATCGTAGCGATATGTCTGAAAAATTGTTAAAGCTACGTTACACACACACACACACACACACACACACACACACACACTATAGTAGAACTGTGCAATGTTTTGCTGTTTATGCTTTGCGAAACTATTTTCAGGTAAAACTAAATGAAGAGTCCATGGATATTTTACTGTGCATTATGATCAAGATAATAAATATGGAACAGCAACTCCTTGATAAAAAGTCAAAAAACTTTCATGATTATTGTTTTTGTAGTTCTCGGGTTAACACTATTTTCAGCACATGATAAGTTATACATTTTGGCCAGTATATCTCTGCACAGGAAGAATCCGAGATGATCCCTGGATGAACTTTCAACCCACGAGAAGCTACTGGCAAACTTTCTCAATACTCACGTTGGCCAAGCCCGAGACTCGAACTTACGCGGACATAGGTGCGATGTGAATGATCCGTAGAGGTGAAACACCTTAGACCACTCAGCCACGCTGGACTCCTCACAACCTATGTGATGAGAAAAGAGTCCATTTGGCTGGAAAGTTTACAATTGCCGAGGTAAGTCGTATATTGACAGTACTGACCTACTCGATTTAAAAAAAAAAAAAAAACTAAACTGAATAAGATGCATATTTTTCTACGCGACTTGCTCATTTCATTAATTGTGATATACATGTGTTGGCGATGAAAATGCTATACAGTTTATTCTCCATTCATTCATTCACATACATACATATGTACACATACGCATCCGAATACTAGGTACAAACTTAAGAATTTCCCTTCATAACCGAATCCCTTAACTATGTTTTAATTGATGGCGATTTATCTTCTTTACAAAAAATGGAGTACAACCGTTTCTGGAGCAGTGTACGTATAACTAAAGTAGCAGGTACGAGTTCAAAAGAGAATGGCAACCTATTAACATGATACTAAAAATAGCTTAATGTGCACAAACAGTCTTACAAGACTGCAGATAAATTGAAAGATTTTCTTGTCTATTCATACTTTCATGACACCCCAGTCGTAGACATCACTATAAACTGCCACGCTGCAGACATCGTAGGGATATGACTAAAATTGTGACTAAAATTGTTAGAACTTCGTTAAAAATTCAAGCACATACATACACACACTTTCTCTAAAAATTCCCCAAAGAGCTATCTTCATTTAAATTAGCAAATTCACAATGAATTAAGGAAAATATAGAAAACTTTGCAGGTTAATGAATAAGAATAGATAATTCAAAAATCATAGGAAAGTAGAAATAGTGGAGGCGATATTTTAAGCATGATTTTAAATGTTCCTTTAACACAAACAAGGCTTTTACATGTTTAGGTCGTGTTGACGGTATTCATTTTTCCAACCGACTAGGACGTGATTCATGCAGACGTAATGACATTGTGTTTGTCAGTCTACCAGTCACGTGATAAGCATTACGCGACCTGTATGCAGTTCTCTTGCCAAACGGAATACATTAACCTTTTGATGTTAGAGAAAGAACAGTACATGCAGATTCGAAGGAGAAATGACAACCAAATCTTTCCTTTCCAGAATTCTCTTAAAACTAGACAATGCTTTTGAGCGAAGTTCACGTCATATACGGTATACAGTTTATTTGCTAAAGAACATTTTCATAACAATAAATACTACTCCCTGGAAATAACACCGAGTTGTTTGTGCAGTGACCAGAAAATTGTAATTGTTCTGGTGCGTGTATTACAGTGTGTATTATGCAAGGAAATGACTTTTGTGTTTAATGAAGCTGAACCAATTTTACCAAAACGTATGAGTGATGATTTAGGCTGAATAAAATCACTAATGACAAACCACGAAGCTCAACACGATTTTTTTGCTTACCGTATTTACTCTTTTTATACTGATTTCACATGAGGTTTCCTGAGCCGTTGCTTGTGATTTTCCCTCTAAATGCTAAGACTGTGTGATAAGATGTCCTCGGATGCTCGTATTAGAAAATACCCTCACGCTTAGATTCAGCTTTGTTTCACTGGACATTCAGCATGTTCCAACGTCTTTGTTCTCTTTTTTCCCGTTTTGGAGGATACGTAATTTCTTAGCTTCAAGAATGGCTTCCGCCATGAAAGGTCTTCTAGTTCAAGTCAAGAGTTTCGAGCGTCAAGAACTGTCTCGCACAAAGACACCCCTGGATCATCTTCGCTTGCCAAGGTTCAAATATGTTAACCTCATCAACACCTTGGCGGATCGAACAGATATTTTAGTTCTTTGTCCTAGCCACATCATGATTTGCCTCCATTAGTATGTAATTCCAACTAACCAACACAGTGTAACAGCTGTGCATTGTACAGCGATCGAAAAGGGTAGAGGCAAATGACTTTAAAAGGATACTTTGTAAGTTTAACATCGAAAGTATGACTACGTACCAGCGAGAAGCCTTACAGGTGTATTTGAATGAAAGCATTGGTGCAAGCACGGACCTACAGTGGAAAATTGCTTATTCAAGTTGTGTGCTCCGCTTGTCTCGATCATGTTGGTACAGTATTCAAATTTGAACAACTTAATTTTGATTCGATGCGGTGGCTTGCCGCTGCATGCAATGAAATTTACAGACCCGAAGCACAGAAATGTCTGCTCGATACGCCAAGGTGTAGGTAGGGTTAACATATCGGAACCTTGGCTAATGAAGATGCCCTGGATTGAATCGCACGAAGACGACCCTGGATTGAAATGTTTCTGTTTAATATTTGTTACCTGTATCTAAACCACAGAAATGCAAAACTTTTGTCTCACTATACGGTCTGGGGAAAAACATAAATTTATAAATCCGAGATAAATTGTGCCAACTGATAGCAATGCTGGATTTGTTGGTATGTGTGTGGGGGATGGGTTAGTGATATGCAAAATAATTGACAGAAACAACACATTGAACCAGAAGAATCGCTTCTTGCTCACATTATTAGGTCTAAAATGATCGTGTTCTTATTTCTTTCGGTCTTGAACACCATCGAGACCTCCTGTCTCTATCATCTCTGTCATTCTTTGTATCAACTAATAACAACGCTCTAGAGACGAAAGTTAACTTGTCGCGGCAATTATTTTGCTGGCTGTATTGGGTTGGATGTGTGGTGGGGTGGTGGATGGGCGCCCGCACCCTGATTTCACTTCTAAACATGTTTTGGCCCACATCCGTATAACCTTAAAGCTGACCACCACATGCTTGCTCCACGTCCCAATAATTCTGCCTGCGCCCCTAGGGTGGTGATATGCAAAATAATTGACAGAAACAACACACAGGTGTGTATGATTTTGTTTGGGGTGTTTTTGGTGTTGAACACCATCGAGACCTCAAATATCTATCGTTTCTGTCATTCTTTGATGGCGATATCAATAAGTGTAACACTGTACCATCATTAGCAAAAAAGTAATTGTATCTGATTCGAACGACGACAGCAGTTGAAAGAGATCTTCAGTAGATATACTGCACCGCCATGTATAGCCTATTATGTGTTAGTCCTCCAATTGATATACTGCACCGCCATGTATAGCATATCATATGCTGAAATGGCATTAAAGCACAACACCACATACCGCAAACCTATTGTAAGAGGACGATTTGGTTGTTGTTGTTGTGGGTTTAATATCATTTCTTGCATATGATAGGCTATACATGGAGGCTAGTAGATCCGGTGGAGTAAAAACCCGGGAAAATCCCGATAAGAACTACAGGCGCACAGGAAATTAACAGGCGAGCTTTCTCACATGCCCACATTGACCGAGCCCGAGACTTGAACCCACTCGGACAGAGGTAGTAAGATTTGTACTATACCAATAAGTTACCTATCAGACTGACATTGCGGGAAAACCAATGGAATTTCCTTTTGACTTTGCTTCAAGTTATTTGTGGGTCATTTCTATTTTATTTAAATTTTGACGTGTAAGTTGAGCTACTGGATAATATTTTACCGTTATCTCAAACTACTGCTTTAATAATAATAGTTTCTGTCAATAATGTGCAATTTTCCATTTATTTAGCAATTTCCAAAGTTTTCACTGGCGTAATATTTGGTATGATGACAAATGTATCGTAGAAAATCTGCCATGTTTTTATAACGGACATGTCTAGATCCACGTTGTGAGCATTCTAGCATGTGTTTTAAGTTTACAAAGAAGGTAATTCATCTGGCATTGCATCAAAGGACACGTGACTGGAAAGTTGACAACTGCATTCCTACTTACAGTAATATAGTGGTATGTTAAATAGTTGTCAGGCACTTTTCACCACCGCTATTAATAGCGTGTCATAAATGAAGATTCTGCAACACGTGACTAGCCGTGAGAGCCTTTATACATACCGTATAACACGCATCCTTCAGTAACAGTTTAAACATAGATCTGACACCGTATAATGCATAAGTACAATGGATCAACGGGCTACGTTTGATATCATACCTACAACGGTTAGCGAAGATCTGATTTACAGGCGTAGGCTATTATGTAACACTGTAGCTGGGTCTGCGGTTCAAGTGTTTCAATGTGGTTCAGAGACAAAGTTTCCGAACTTACGGAAAAATTGATGTATGAATCTAGACGAATAAATTCAACCCATAATTGCAAATTTACATTAATGCATATTGTATGTGATTGAGACTGGACTTTTGTGCCTTCCCGAGTCCTAGTTCGCTTATAATAAGAAAATGTCCTCTGTCTCTTCTCTGGCGCCGGGTCTCTCAAATTTCCAGACTTCCTGTCCCTTGGACAATTTATTTAACGAGAGAAATTACTTATTAATTTTCCTCAGAGTTAATTCCAGCTTACCTCAGAACTCAGACTGAATAATTTCTCGACGGAGATTTCTTAAAACCTCGAATTCTGTCGGGGAACACACCCTCGTTTAGTTTAGCCAATCAGGATTACTTTCTCTAACCGCCAACAATTTTTAACACTCCAGTCGAACTCAGAATTATCCATTCTAGTCCGCCTTTATTATTAACTATTCTGAAAAATATAATTTTATGACACCTGTTTCAAATAGCCCAAGATCTCTCGAAATTTTTCATCTGGTTTGACTCAACTGTCATTTTCCGCTGTTTGACCCTACATTAACATTGATCTGTTCCATCTATCTGACCGTTATCGAACGCACTCTAATTATCTAATTAAAATTTATTTCATGACCCTAACAGAGCATATCCATCCCTCTCAGTGTGTGTGTGTATATATATATATATATATATATATATATATATATATATATATATATATATATATGGTAACAACCCCTCTACAGTATTAGAGCTAATACGGCTGAA
Source organism: Megalonaias nervosa (assembly GCA_016617855.1). NCBI lineage: Eukaryota > Metazoa > Mollusca > Bivalvia > Unionida > Unionidae > Megalonaias > Megalonaias nervosa. The sequence goes on along the minus strand of JAECUM010022097.1, from coordinate 2,241 downwards.
AGGTGGGGATTTTGAATGACTCACGAGCCCCCAGTCACAATGCCGACAGTCTAAGTACATGAACAACTCAAAGTAAAATATATAACACTTTAATCAATACAGGTACACCACCGATTTTCCGGCAACGGATGGTCCGGCACCTCTTTTAGTCCGGACAAAATTACGAGAGGGCACATGAAATTCCCGACACCGCCAAATTAATTTACTGGGCGCGCTCTCACTTGGATTGTTTACACTGCGATTGTTGGTGGTGATATTTGTATTTTGTGCGATTCTTTGCTTATTTTCCTTACATTTAACCCTAACTATGGCTTCTAAGAAAGATGCAAGTGTCAGTGGTGGTGTCAAGCGTAAACACCAGTCAATATCGATAGAAGATAAAGTAGAACTGTTGAAAAAAACTGGGCCGTGGTGTTTCCGTGCGAAAGCTGTGTAACACATATGGTATTAGTTCATCAACTGTTTACGATATAAAGAAGCAGAGGGACAAACTATTGAAATTCTATTCAGACCAGTGCCGAATTACCAAATAGGCAGAGTATGCACCGGCCTAGAGGCCCCGTGACAACGGATCAAAATAATATTGAATTGATTTGATCTTGACGTATTAGGAGATAATTTGCGAGGGGGGCCCCAAGATTTCGACTATCTAGGGGCCTCCACAGAGTTTAAACCGGCACTGATTCAGACAGTGATTCCAAGAAGCAAATGAAAATTAGAAAAACTGTGAAAGATGGTAGCATGACCGAGTGATGATGGAATGGTTTCGACAACGTCGGAGTGACAGAGTGGACTTGTCGGGTAGGATGGTAATGGATCAGGTTCAGTTCTTTCATAAAGAACTTAAATTAGAACATGAGTGTGACTATAGTGAGGGATGGCTTCAAAGGTTCAAGAAGCGTCATGGAATTTCCATGCATAAAGAGCAGTTCATCTGAAAATCCTGTGGCTTCAACTTCAAGTACCCTGGTTGCCCCATCTGCAGCATCAAAAATCCATGGTGAAGCAACCAACTATGTAACAGACAATAATCCTGACAAACCTCAACTTCCAGACCTTTGTGATTTACTCTAGTTCTAGGAAATTTCTAACATTTGCCACTTTGAGAGTGGTAGTACAGCAACATTCCTAGCAAGAACAGTATTTAATAAACCCGTTTCATTTATACCTGTATTGTTGAATTATTATTAAGTGACCTATGTTGGTCTGGCAAAATTGTTAATCCGGCAAGGCTTTCGAACCAAGGGTGCAGGAAAATCGGTAGTGTACTCATAAATTAATACATTAATTTTGCCTGTTAACAAAAGCATTCTTTATTCTATCATGAGAGTTAACGTTCTAATGTGAGTCTCCTTGCACTGAGTAGTCCCTTGTACTCATCTGTGTTCGTTCTCTCTTCTTCTCTTCTCCCATCGCCTTCCACCTGCACTGTTCCTGCTCCGCTACTTGTACTATATCTCCTTCTCCTGACCCTTCCCGTGCTACTCCTTGTACTCCTCCCTTCCGCACCCCTTCCGTACTATTTGTCGTACTTTCTCCTTCCCTCTCGTGCCGTCTCTTACGTGCACCCTGGGAGCATTCTGTAGAAGCTTTCTGTTTCTTTCCCAGTTCAATTTCTCTTCACCTTTTTACGAGTCTCTTGCTCGGAGTGGTCTTTTCCACGGAATTCTTTTAGGTAATTCCTTGTATTGTCCGTTCTTCCCAACGTCAGAAAACCACTGATTAATTCTACACAGGTATGGCTAGATATTTCATTGTCCCCTTGTCCGTCTGAGACATTACCACCTTCTACTAGTAGATTTTTAAATTCGTTTTATTCCGATTGGCTTGTACGCCTCGGATCTTGGGCGCAAATCGTTTCACATGTAACTGTGAACGCAGAAATTTGGCCTTCTTAGCGACACAAAGAGTTTAATTCCGTTCAAGCGACTAGCTGACTCACCAGTCTAATTACTGAATAAACACATAGCCGGCCATAAGTTGTTTGCCTCACGCCTTTAGCGAACAGTCATAAACCTTACGTAAGCCTTAACCAGCAAGGAAGTAAGAATCACGCTCTATATATACATATATATATATATATATATATATATATATATATATATATATATATATATATATATATATATAAGTAGTATAGTGGGTTACCGTAGCGACAATGGGAATTAGCATTACAGACCCCCCCTGGGCCAGTATAGCGACAAGAAAGTAGGTCAACACCCTGGGCCAGTATAGCGACAA